>PVIC010020564.1:0-29433 GCA_004025085.1 Thryonomys swinderianus
TTTTTTTTACAAAATGGAGTATTACTCTGCCATAAAGAATGACAAGATCGATCCATTTAGGTGCAAATGGAGACATCTGGAGGATATACTAATACGTCTCTATTTTTGACAAGGGTCTCTTCTCACCCCCTCTCGGTACCAGGGATCAAACTACGGCCCATAAACTCTTAATAGTCATACCTTTCCCTTCCTGATAAATTTTATGTCTTATTATTGTAAAATGTAATACACTATTCAAAACTTCGAATTTGGAAACAAGAAGAATAAATATAGTGATTAAAACGTGACTTTGTTCATCAGGTTCTACTTATGTTGCCTCAGTTATATTTGTTACCAAACATTATTATGGGTTGTTCTCTTTTCTTCCATATTTTCTTCATTGTTTTTGATGTTCAAAAACAATTTCATTCACTGGGAGCTAGAACACCATACATAGAATATCATACATAAGGATGTCCTGACATGGCATGTAAAGACCCAAGTGCAGTAACTAAAGCATGGACTTTAGGAGAATATCTTGGTTGAGATGTCAAAGTCAAATGGGGTTCTGAAGTGTAATCAGCCTTTCACCGGATTTGGAACACCAGTGGAGCAAGGAGGACAGGTGCATAGGATACATACTTCCATTGAGTGTGGTCCATGTAGTGTCCAGAAAAACCCCCTCTGCTGAGACACATCTGAAGTCAAGTAGGCTAAACCAGCTATGCAAATATTCTGGCAGCCTAGTGCAGACTGGTGCAGAACAAAGAGGTAAAATGATGAAGATGATGTTGATGATAATGATGATGTTAATGATGCTAATGATGATGATATGTGAACTGTGCCTAGAGCAGTCTCAACATAGGGTCACAGAGCCAAAACAGGCTGAACTTGGCAGACATCTAGTCTACTGAGGAAAGACAAGCCAAAGTGGGATTTATTTATTAGTGGTGGAGTGTGTGATGTTGGAGTTAGACTAATGAAGCACTTATTTTTTAACCAAATTCTTTATTGTTACATTTACATACAGCTCACAATCACACTGAACAGTATATGCTACAAGTTAAATCTCATTTTTACCCATAGCCCTACCCACCCCACTATCCCCCACCCCATTTGTACATGTTCTATCTTCATCTTTCCAAATCATTTTTATTCTTTCCCCACATTACTTTCCCTTACCACATTCCCTTTGAATAATTCCTTTGTCACAAAATCCATCATATGTTCTAGAACTCACTTACAGCTATAGGTTCTCATACTAGAGAAAAGATACGGTAAAGAGTTGGTGTGGTGTGGCAGGCTGGATGACATATGACAGTTCAGATAGGTGGTCTTCAGTGAAATAACATATTTGGAAAGTGTCCTGTTACAAAAATTCAGAGCTTAAAGCAAAAAAGAGTATAATTATAGCAAAGTAGCCAGGAAAGAAATTTCAGAACCTGTCCTAATCCATATTCTGCTGTTATAATAACATACTTGAAAACTGGGTTACTTACAAAGTACATAATTTTATCTAGTTCATACAGGGGATGTTCATGACTATGGTGGCATCTAGTATAAATCTACTTTCTGTGTCAGAACATGATAGAGACCATTCCGAGGCAAGACAGATCATGCATGCCAGAGACGGTTCACTTTCATAATAATTCATTAGTCTATACATGGAATAATGCATGTATTTAGCTCTCTTCTCTTAAATGTTCTGTGTCTCAACATCAAGGTGTCAAAATACAATTTCAAAATAAGCTTCAGAGAAGCTAATTCATGTTCACATAGCAAGCCTAAGCCTGGTGGGGAAGGGCTTCATATGTAGTGATGCTAAGACACAAGCTGTAAAGTTCAAACGGTGTGAAGCACTCCCACAGGGACAGATGGCCCTGAAAAGGGGCAGGGAGGTATCTCTGTGTAAATGAGTCCCCATGCAAGGGTGACATATATATTGAAAAAACTGTCCACTAGAAAGAGCAACCTGACAAAGTAGTTCAGGATCTGAGTGAGTAAGGCAAACATCCAAAAGTGGGAAGAGAAAAGGAGGATATCAGAGTTCAGGTGGGACAAAACCAGTGTCTCTAAAGAAGGTCCAACCCGAAGAGTCAGTGCTCCATCAAATAAGGAAAAGTGACTCGCCGAGATATCAAAAGCAAGAAAACTTTTGAATTTAAACTGCTATTTTCAATAAGAACATGTGACTTTAAATATCCAGAAATAGTAGAAAATACACAAGAAATTTCTGGTAAAATATATTAGGTAGTTTCTTTAAAGAGTATGCAGAATATCATAAACTAGCAAATTAGATAAGACATCCAGAGCAATACTGCGGAATCTCCACCACCCTGGGGAGATGACAGCATTTGTGTTAGAAACATGGCTGGTGACTAGTCACTCATCTTAAGCTGGAGTTTATGACCAGAAGCAAAATTACTCCAAACATTTGTGTTTGGGAAACGAATTTGTTCATGAACAGAAGTGTTTATAAACTGAGGTATTATTGCATTAATGTTGGCCAAGAATAAGTACAAACATTTGTTTCATTGAGACGTGTCATTCTTTCTTTTGACATGTAACTTTCTTCTTGCTGGTTATTCTCAAACTGCAAATTAAAACTTTTGAGGTGTCCCTGGGGGCTCCCATACTGGGGCTCCAATACTCCAGAGACTACAGTTATTCTGCATGTTCATTTCCTTCACCAGAAATAGAAAAATTTCTTTCTGGAAACAAATTCAAATCAGCAGAAGGTAGTACAATGCAGAAAATATAGTCATTTGAAAAGATGGTATTGCAAGGACTGACCACTATAAATTTACAAGCAAGCAAATCAAAGAGCAAAATTAAAAAAAACAGATAAGGACACATTTTCTCATTCACTGTTTAATTTACATTATAGGCCTCAGTACAAAATGTAAGGCTATGGGACTCCCATAGTAATATCATAACTGGAGATAATAGGAGAAAATCTAGATCATCTTGGATTTGGCTATAAATACTCTTAGCAAATTATTTATCTCTACATGTTTATGGTACATAATGGTTATATTTATCATAGTGAGGTGATACATGTACATAACAAATCTTAGTTCTTTTTGTCTTTCTCTGTGCCTACAGACTCTAACTCTTGCTCTGCTCAATATTTCCACTATGTAAATTTTTACATCTCCCTTTCCTCCCTTAACCTTCCATCTCTTGTTTTCCCACCCATTTGAAAAATAGCACTTTATATTATATTATTAATCTTATACTTTTTAATCATTTTTTTCTGTTTCTTGTGATTCTTATATAAAATAACCCATATAACATTTAAGCTGTGTGCCTGATTTGTTTCACTTAATATTATGGTCTGAAGATAATTTACCTTCCAATGTCTCAAGTATATCTTTATGGCAGAAGAGTAATACATCATGTACACATGCTACATTTTATCCATTCATCTCACAGGAATATAGGCCATTCATAAAATTTAGCTAATCTAAATCTTGCTGTGAAATGATGACCTACTGTAAAATGATGACCTTGACACCTTGGAAAAGACATATAGCTGCTTCACATGGAACTTATATTTTTAGATTTTTGAGAATTCTGCATACCAATTTCCATGGTGTTCATGGCTTGTTGGCATTCTCACCAATAACAAGGAAGAGCTCTTTTCCCCGAAAGTCCCACTAGTCCTTGTTATTATTTGATTTCTTGATGATAAGCACTTTTTCTGGAATAAGGTGGTATCTCAGTGTTGTTTTTAATTTGAATTTTTCTCATTTCCCTCAATGTTGAACATTTTTTTCATGCATCTATTGGTTATTTATACTTCTGAGAAATATCAACCTATTTTGGTTACCCAGTTTTTGATTGTACCTTTTATTTTGCATAACAAAAACTCAGTGACAAAAGAAATAATATGAAAAATAGCCACATAGGATCATAGCAATTTTAAATTTTCTGCACAGTAAGGGGAAAATAACTAACAGAAAAAACAAAGTACAGCATGGAAAAAAAGTTTTGCCATTTATTCCCTGGATAGTTGATTAACATCAAGAAAATATGAAGGATTTAAAATTTTGTAGCTCCTTAAATACAGGAACCAGGAAATGACTGATATAATACCAACAGCATAGCTTATGATATAAAGAGAAAGAGATCAATCTTCAAGAGGTAAATGCAGTATGGAATGTATACGACATTATCAAAAGGACAAAACTACGCAGAGAGTAGAAGATCTGTAGTTTCCACAGGACAATAGGGCAAGAGGAATGGTCAGGTAAAACATAAAGCTTTTTAGGGCGGTGAACACTGAGGTAAGATATAATGGCAGTATGCATGGTCACAAGGTGATGAAAATACCGGTACAAATCCTAATGTAAACAACAGGATGTGATAAAGATGTGTGAGTACAGATTTAATGACTGTAACAAATGTATTACTCTAATGTGAAGTATTGAAAATACAGGAAATCATTCCCGTGGGTGGCTAAAGAGTAACGGGAACTCTCTTGCTACTAATTTTTATCATTAGATTAAAACTTTTCTAAAAACTCAACTTCTTATTAAAATATACAATTTTGAAGCTAAAAACAAATAACTAATATTTTTGTTTCTTTTGTAATACACTTGTATATTGGTTTGTTTCAAATGCATGAATGTGAAATATATGGCAACGGTTTCAAAATTATTTTAAGAATAAATTAAAGTACTCTGTCCTAAGGCTCTTATATTTACATGAGAACTAACATATCTTTTGAGAGTGAACTATGATAACTTATATTGTTTGTTTCCATAAAAGCTTTTAAAACGAAAAGCTTTTAAAAAGAAAAAGAACAACTTTAAGGCCTATATTTCCTTCTACTCATATAAAAAAATCTGGTCTCATTCATATTGTCCAAATAGTTCAAAAACAAAACATTTGTCAGCTTCTAATTTCTAATTTGTTTTGACAAGAGGAATTTTACACGCTAATCATATTATCCTGGCTCTGGGGTCCACCTAGATGTAGTTGTGAGAGATCCATTTTCTCTCTATCACCATGTGAGTAGCTGTAAACCTAAAAACAGTAGGTGGGCTCTGAACTCAGTATTTAGAATTAGGAATGAATTTGAGGCTGCGTTATGTGAGACACAGTAAGTAGGGCTAGACCTATAGATCTGATCCTGCTGTCCACTTATTTCGTAGGATATCATTTGAAGAATCATTTGGACACACAAATCTTTCACATTTGAAAAACATAATGGTACAGGACGATGTGGAAGTTGTTTCAGGTGTAGCAGAAATTAAAACTGAAACAACTCCATGAATCCCACACAAGACTTTAAAGAGAGACAGAGAGAGTACTTTGGGTTGAGGAATTCAAGTGTGTCTCAGTTCTCACAGGGAACTGGGAGGGCCTGGCCAGGGCAGGGGAGGTAGCCCATTCCAGGTGGCACATTTTTCTCTAAATGTTATTTTAATTTTCTCTTTACATTAGTTAACATGTCCAGATATGTTGGAAGGTAGTAAATTGAAATGCCACTCTGAGGAGCACAAACTAATTACGCTACTGCCTTGAGATGATCAGATGTGGCCTTTAGGAAAACAATAAATTTAGGTTTTATAGCCTAAATGCAATGGGTGAGGAGTCGGTACTTCCCACTGGGTCATGGGGATGGCCTCATATTTTAGGGAGATTTCCCTCCCTGTAAGATACAGATCCTTAGCCATGGTCACCCGTTGAGACCTTCTGGCACCATCCCCAAACCCGGGCTGTTAAGTGTACTTTGTCATTATATCAAGAGCTGGGGTGTAGGGAAGGTGTGTCCCGTATGTCGCTGGCTGGGGAGGATGTACAAGAGGCATTTTTAATTTTAAATCACATATAAGGCCTGAGAACACTGGCTCTTGTCTCAACAAGTGTTCATATTTTAATTCAATATCCTTCGCTTGGAATCATGGCCCATCAAGAATATTTTAAAAAGCCAACAAAATAATATTCCCATATAAATTCAAATCACCATAGTAGTTATTATTTTTGGAGCATTTACTATGATAGGCTATGAGATATATTACAGAAGAAAAATCAGAATTTAAAAAGCAAGGATGATTTTAAGCAAAACTATAGCGGCCAAATAAAAATATTCCCAAAGCAGTTATATATAAAATCTAAAATGCATGTAAGAAGTTTGTATTTATGATAGAAGCTTGGAAGTGGTCAGTATGTAGACGATGTTTCAAGTTACTGATATTCATTAGACATGGTAAGAAGAAAAGTAAAAGTTTTGAAAGAGCTCAGGAGTTTGGATTATGGAAAAGCCAACTCCCAAAAGCTGAGAAGAATGAGAAAGGATTGTAACAAAATAATAAAAATTACAAGCAGAACTTAGTGTCTTAGAGGAAAAGGAGACAGTTCTTTTTAATCATAAGCTATAATGTTAGAAGAAGATGAGCCAAATAAGATATCAAGTGAATTGTCGCTGGAAAACATTAGTAACAATATCAAGAGGGTTTAAGGTGGTTTAGGGAGGAAGAAAATTGAAATGGGTTGTGAAGTCAGTGGAGGCTGTGAGACAGAGTGTACATAGTGCCGGAAGAGAATTCCCAGTGTAGAGGAAGAAATAAAAGAGTCACAAGGGGAAAAAAAAGGTAACAGAGTAAAAAACTAGAGAGGGATATGATTGTAAAGGAATTTAAAACAATAATCTTTGTTGGAAGAAGCTGGACTTCCCCTGTAATTTAAGAGCAAAACTGAGAATGAGAAAAGGAAAGAGGCATCTCAGAAACTGGAAACATGTTTAGAAATACATTGAAATGCCGTGTAAGTGTTAAGGACTTTAATCAGGTTGGTGTTTTTACATTACTGTCATGTTGATGGTTGTTCCCAAGTTATCTCTTGGTGGTATGGACGCCCATCCAAGTACTAGACTGGCCTGACCCCGCTTGGCTTCTGGTAACAGAGATCAGGCATGCTCAAGATGGTGTGGCTAAAACAAATTTTAGGTATGAAGAAAGCAAATATTTTTATTTGTAGTTTGGGATCGGGACTGAATCATATCCAATTGGATGAATTCAAATTTGTAGTTAATAATATTATAGCAAGAAACTGACTGATTAGAACAAATTGGACAGGTCAAGTGATAACAGTACAAATGTGATAGAAGATGATTAGCCATGAGAGAAACTGATCAAGCAAGATGAAATGAAGTGGATTTGCATGTAAAATATATAATGACATAATTTTGTTCATGAAGCGTGCAATTGGGAATATTTTAATAGGTGAAAGGTTCGCCAAGCATATTTTAATGACTAAAAGAGTTTCCATGTCAAGCTATCACCAATGTCTGATGAGGTCCCCACAGAACAGATGGGGATTCCTAACTCACAACACCCATGAGGTTAGTTGAGGGTTATTTGACTTTTAGCACAGAAAAGATTCAGAGAACGTGTCTGTGAAAGTGATAAGATTTTACTAGGCAGAATTTTAACGGTGCACACTCAAAGGAAATGAATGTGCAGTATCATCTGGAGTTGATGGCTACTGTATGTTCTTGGGGTTGCCCTTAAAATGGGTGATCTAGAAAGTGTATTGCACTGTCTTCTGCATTAAGCTGTTTGGTAAGCTATGTTATAATGTAAACCATTGGCATATGCCTGAAGTTCAGAGATTTGTCACCCACTGAATAGTGCCCTTTCCCTGAAGATGTAGATCTGTGGCATTGGTGAGTCTGTGGCAGGGGAAGAGTGCCAGCTAAATTTATAGTGAAAAGTAATAGTCTTGATTTAGTACCTCATTGTATCTTTAAAAAAAAAGCTTAGGCAATTTTCTAGAGTGAATTTCTCGAAAAGTAAAAAGGAATTGTAACTGATTTTTGTTGAAGCTGAGTTGGACCATTGTTGTACCCCACTGACCTTAGTATTGGTGCCAGAGAGCATTAGGATGGTCTGTTAGAAATCTCTTACTTTACAACATAACCTTTCTTGCCTCCATTGTATGGTAATAGCCCAACTTCCTCTGTGTGGTGTGGAGCAAACACCTCTACCAACCTTGTACCTTTATTTTAGTCTGTTGACTTAGAGATAGGATAATCCCAAAATGGCCAATGGAAACTAGTTCTCTTCAATAAAATTGCTGTGCCAATTGATAGGAGCCTCCCACCCTTCAGAACTAAGATTATTAGGCCAGAGTAGCACATATCAGATGAAATAGGAAACACAAATTTTACTGTTAGGTCACAAGGTGTAATGGTGAACAACACCGTTCCCATTTATATCCCTTGATTCCTAAGACTGTTAATTTTGGCTATGGGATAAACAGTACCGTGTATTGGATGATGATTGAGACCCTATACACCATCCTGTAAAAGTTCCTCACAGCTCTGCAAACTATTGGCAACTTTCTGTGATTGCATCTTCAAAAAGACATCTCACAAGTCTACCAGTCCAACTGCTTCTGGATGGTAGAGAATCCAGGAGCATAGTGAATTAGATGAGCCTGTATACTTCTCTGCATTTCTGTGGTGATGGCACATCTTCCTTGTTTTGAAGTAACGAGGTGTGAAAAACCATGATAGTGGGTGAAGTATTCTCTAAGTCTATCCATAGTCGTATCATCAGAAGCATGGGAAGTAAAGGCAAATACATACCAGAAGAAAGCATCTAGGACAAAGCTCTGTCCTTCTCATTACAGACCGGTCAACTTGCTCTGAGCTCACTGACGGATTATCCCACGGAACGATGCCGAAAGGAGGATCACTGCTGGACTGTGCTCTTGGAGGATAGCCCATTCTTTTTTCTTTTCCTTCATTGATCTCCCTCCCCTTCCTGTTTGGACATTTTCTTCCTATTTCCCAATATCTATTATGAATTCTAATCCTCATTTATATTTCCTAGTTTTCACATTAAAAATTCATGCATTATCTGGATATGTAAAAATGAGCATCTGAAATAAATAGACACTAGAAATGACAAATAAATAGATGAAAAGATATTCAACATCAATGGTCATTTGAAAAATGCAAATTAAGACACATCATCCAGAAAGAATAGCTGTTATCAAGAAATCAACCAATAATAATTGCTGGTGGAAGGCAGGAAAAGGAACTTTTCTCTGCTGTTGGTGGAAGTATAGACTGCTGAAAAAACTGGAAATAAAAAAAAAAAAAAACCTAAAAGTAGAAGTTCTATTTGACCCGACTATTTCCTTTCTTGCTATCTTCCTAGAATGAAAAGCATCATACCACAGCAACATATGCATACCCATGTTATCACAGGACAGTTTGTAATAAATTTTGGCAACAGCAGAAATGTCCTAGAACTGATGAAAAGATAAGGAATATGTGTTTTCTTTATGCACTGGAATAATGTTTTGTCATAAAGAAGGATAAACTTGAGAGATATTTCTAGATAAAAGGGTGCACTTTGAGGCCATAACCTTAAGTGAAATAAATCCTTGTAAAAATTTAAAATGATCACAACTGGGTGTGGTGCCTCACACCTGTAATGCCAGCACTCTGGAGGCATAGGCAGGAGGATTGCTGTGAGTTTGTCTGGACTACACAGTGAGCTCAGGGCCAGCATGAGCTACAAAGTGAAACACTGTTTCAAAAAAATAAAACAAAACAAACAAAAATCAAGACAAAAAAACAATTAAGATGATCAAGATCCCTGTAACAAAACTGTGATCCTAGGCTATAGGGTTGATTATTCCTGAGGTAAAGAGTGATCTGGTGTCACTTATTTTGCCCATTGAAATCAAAATTTTTGGTGGACCTTATGGATATGCAAGGAGAAAAATGAATTTTCCAAACCAGTAACTGTACAACAGGTATCAAAAGATGGAAGCCAGGCATTGCTGCCACCCGAATGACCGCTTGATTACCTTTATGGCTCTACTCCTATTAGAGTCTATACTAATATTTGAGATCTCCTATAATATGCATTATTCAGAACCACTGTTCAGCAGTCCTCAAAATATCTGGGCATTTCCTTTTCCCAATATAACAGACATAAGTGGAAATATTAATTTGGGGAGGGTGGGAGAAAGATCAAAACCACAACTTTTTAATAATTTACCAAATGCCTTCTTCAAGGAAACCTGATCTCTTCTTTATTCAAGGTGTCTTGGACTTTTATATATTACTCAAATCCAGGAATCATTTGAGGGATGATGATTGTATGTTGCTGCAATTTCAGTTATATTTTTATTCATTTCCCATAAAATTATTCTGTTTGCCTAAATGACGTACCAGTTGCAAAAGTTTCTATTTTACTTCTGGAACTATCATAATTAAATTGGAAATTTCATAGGTATATATGTTAGATTCATTCAATCATTGATTCATCTCTGCTGTCAACTATATTAATTATGCCCATTTTGCCTTTGATGACTAGCCCTAAGCCTTGGCCACTGTTACCTCATATTTCAGTTATACCCATTTTGTGGAACTTTTGCAAAAGAATGATCGTGGTCTGCACTGTATCTTTTGGCATACAAAAGTGAGCAAAACTAGAGATCTTCATAGGGTCTGATGGGTCCCTCACAAATATGTTTCTAAATATATTTTAAATGTTCAGTTCTGGGACATCTCTGTGTGAAGTATCTGACAAATCCAGCCTTTCCAAATTTCTAGGCTTTTAAAACACCCCCATCAACATTAAATCAAGGAATATCAGACATCACCAGCACATTCATAGCAGCCCATCTTTTGATACATATTTTAACCAGTCAACCAATTAAACTATCAACACTTTAAAAAAATCCTCCAGGAGCTGTGGCATTAAATTCAGAATTACTACTTAGTGAGTTCATGTTGACAAACTCATCCTGATCCGAGTTTACATTTCTCACACCCTGATTCCCACACTCATTCCCTGATGCCTCATGGTAAGATGTACAAAACTGTGCTAGTTCGGTGATGCTTTAGCAGACCTCCTCTTGGGTCATGCTTTGTCTCTCACCTTTAGGAACCTTCAGATATTCAAAAGTAGTTTTAGGTCCAGAAGAAAATTAGTGTGGTGAGGGTGGGTCCTGAGGAGCTGCTCAAACCAAGTAGGTAGAAACCTCCGGGCAAGAGGGATCAAGGGAGCCGCACCAGTCCAGGGGTCAGGCCTGGAAGCTCAAGGAAAGCTGTGCTTATGAGTCTGTGTTGGAAACGGAAGGGCCAAGAGACTGACATTCAAGCAAGGCCCTACGACGCAGCTGCTAAAGCAAACCGGAGCGCTTCCAAAAATGCTACTTTTGTGCCGGGCGTGGTGGCTCCCGTCTGTAATCCCAGCACTCGGGAGGCAGAGACAGGAGGATTGCTGTGTTCGAGGCTTGCCTGGGCTACATAGTGAGCTCAGGGCCAGCCTGAACTGCAAAGCGAGACCCTGTCTCAAAAACAAACAAAAACAAAAAAACAAACAAAAATGCTACTTTTCCTTCTGCTCTCTCTCTTGTATTCCATCCAGGCAGCACTCAAGCCCTTATTTGCTTCCACCACATTCAAGGTGTTTCTCCTCTTTCAGCTTGCAAGTCTACATACCATTCACCTCCATAGACGCAAGGAGGACGTTCTTTAGTAAGCTGCTAGGCATTTCCTGCCCAGTGAAGTTTACATATCATGATGAACTGTCATAATGGTTAATCGTTTTGATGGCGCCATTTGTGAAGAAGTTTTCGAGTTGGAAAAAAAAAAAAAAAGTCAAAACTGTCCCAACTGCCAGCACAGTGTCAGCAGTGAATACTCACTTCATTAGAGGTTTTCAATAGAGATATTCAAGGAATAATGGGTGTCTTTATTAACCAGAATTAAAATAGGATTGGATTGGATTTAATTAACATATTTTAAGATGCTATAAAATCACAAATGGAGATGTTTTTAGAAAAATTCTGCTGACTCGATGATTTCTTGTTTTCTCTACTCATAAAAAGTGGAAATATATACTAAACACTTACTATATATTGGCCACTATGCCAAATACTTGCATCTTTTCTCTTGTATTAATTAGAACCAGCTTCTGTTTTTTGGGTGATATAAAAATACAGACATTGTATAATTCATTTTGCTCACATTTAGAAATTTTTTTTTACTAACTACCAGCTAATAGAGAAAAATGAATGTACAAAACCCATCAGATTTTAAGGTTAAGTATACTAAATTATATAAAAATTTGTTTCTAGATGTTAAATAACATAGAAATTTTACTAAAATTACATGAGTGGATTATGAGCACAACAAACTCAAATATTTATATGCAGAAGTGATTAGACTTAAGGAAAATTTAAATGGGTCTTATCAATTAATGGAAAAGTAGATATTACATAGTACTCAGATTGTGACATTACTTACATTCCTTTTGAAATTCAGTTGTAAGGAAGACCATTTATTTTGTCCATTCATTTTTTTTTTTTTTTTGAGACAGGGTCTCGCTTTGTAGTTCAGGCTGGCCCTGAGCTCACTATGTAGCCCAGGCAAGACTTGAACTCAGCAATCCTCCTGTCCCTGCCTCCTGAGTGCTGGGATTACAGGCGTGAGCCACCACGCACAGCAATGTGGTATGTGGTGCTGATTGCTGGTTGATTGCTGGTGGGCATTAGTCACCACGCCCATCATTGTATGTGGTTACCAGGGATCCAACTCAGGACCTTGCGCTTGTGAGGCAGGCACCAGAACCACTGAGCTAACCCTCCAGCCCTTGTCCATTCATTTTTCCATAGCAAGTGGAAGACACAAATGAGACACATTATTATCACTGTGTACAGGAGAGCAGAAAATGAAAAGGGAAACATAGATATTGTGTAAATTACCTCCCATTAATTAGGTTGTAGGAAACATTCGACACAAAAGGAATTACTCTATCCTTTTTTCAATCATTACTTTTAGAATTTTTGTTTGTTTCTTTCAAACTGTCCCTCTGGCACTTTTTTTTTTGTTAGGAAGTCCCCTCTTTGTGATATCACAAGTGTGTCTCAGCCTTGTGGGGTAAAATCTTCAAACTGGTTAGTGGAGCCAGACGAGATAAACACCTGAGTTCAAGTTAGATAATGGGCAATGAATCTTATCAATTGATGACTGGCTAACCTGTCAATGTGGAGTAGAGAATAAACACAGGTGAATCATTTTAGTTATTTTTAAAATAAACTACTTTGTAGAAAAATTATCCAGCAACATTGGCAATAACCAGATCCAGGTTTTAATCTATGAAATTTATCTTTACTAGAAAAGAATGCTATAAATTTTGGAAGCATGAAGTTACTCTTCCCACACCATTTTTGTAGTTCAACACAATGTATTGATACAGATAAGGTTGTTGTTTTAATTTTCTATGACAACATGTATTGATTGAATGATCATAGTCATTTTTAATTAAATGTGGACAAACTAAGTCAATGATGTCACTCAAATTTGATGTCATATTCTAAAATCTATTTAAAATCAATGGAAAATTAAGCAGATATTTTGTTAAGAGATATTTCCATATCTCTTACCTAGAGATCTCTTAACAGAGATATGTCCATATCTCTGACCTCAGTCATATGTCTATTTATTGTGTCAATAATATACAAATATTAGAAGCTCATAATACTACTTGCATCTGGATTTATATCAAAGAAAATATATTTTATTGGGATTGAAAAAAAGCTCATTTGTACACAGGTGCAGTGGTTCTTAGGATAAATAGATTAAAAAAGTAGATTAAAAAAGAAAAAGAAAATCATAATTTAAAAATTGCACTTTAACAAAAACTATAAGTTCAAAACATAATCATATTTACCAAGTATTTTCCTTTTTATGCTACTTACTTTTAAGCAATGTAATCCGTTGGATTTTTGTGCTTCACTTATACAATAAGTCATTCATCTTTGTATTAGCTTTTTGGCCATTGCGACATAATGCATGACACCCACAATTTAATGTGGAATTTAAGGTAGAATTGGCTTGTGATTTCAGAGGAGTCAGTCCATGGTAGGCTGGATCCCAGATGGACATGCATCATGCTAAAAGGCTTTTGTGAATAAAGCTACTCAGTTCACAGTGGCTAGAGACAGAGCAAGGAAACAACACAGAAAATTAAAGGTCAGGGACAATATAGAGAGCACAAGATGATGTCTTAAGCAGGAGCATTTTACTAATCCCCAGGAAATGTCTTAATTCAGTCAATCAAAAAATTCTGATTGATAATCAGAACCTATAAATGGGCCATTGCTGTTCACATATAAACTGGGATACTTCATTTCACTTATAAAGTGAACACAAGCTTACTACAGATTCACAAATTCCACAGCTTTCCACATTCTAAACTGTCTTGACCTACCAGGCCCAAACCCTAACATGCCTCATTCCTCCAGAGCTGAAACTTCTGTGTGTCCTTGTTTTGGGCTAGTAAACTCATGCTGCTTCTCCTTGAGGTCTTGAAATGCTTTTCTGTAACAATCTGAAGGTGAATTGCGGCCCTTGTGTCTTCTTCGGGAGAAATATCCTTAGACCATGTCAATGACAGCTCAGCTTGTGTCACCAAAGCAGACAAAATAAACATGGTTTTGTAATATTCCCAACGGATACATGTTAGAGTCAATGATGATTATGTTGGATACAGCATAATGAAGTCACTATTATTTATTATTACAGTGACTAGTGTAATCATGATTTAAGTATATTTTTATACAGGTTTTCTAAAATTTCTAATTCCATTTACCACATTAACCTTGATAAGAACATTTTTGATGAGTAGATGTAAGGAAGAGCTACAATCCTAAGCAAAATAAAAAGAGCACAAGTAAGGTGCTTCGTATTTTCAGACCATAAGAAATTTTTGAACACAGTAAGACATCTTTGCTTCCCTTCTCAGTCGAAAGCCTCCATTCATTCGATGACTGAAGTCATGCTGGCTCCTTCGCCATTTCCCAAAGACATTAGCATTACTTCCTGCTGCCCCAGGTTTAGAATTCCCCTTGATTAAATGGCTGAGTCACTGCTATTTTTCAGTATGAAGGAAGAAATTTATAGTTGCCTACAGGAATCTGCTGTTTTAATAGATGTAGTTTAAACATTCTATATACTTACAAATGTCCTCCCCTTTTGAACATGACTAATAAGTCTAACTTTCAATCTTTATTTTTTCAATCAGATTTTTTTTGTGGTGTTGAATCCTGCACAGCTGTTCACCAAAATAATTTTCTGTTATGCAACTCTGGGCTCAGAGTGGAACTGTAATCAGCATCCTCTTTTATGGTGAAGTGTGGTATGAGAAATTTCTGGCTAATAAAATATGAATGACATTTATTAGTTCTTTTTATAAGTCTCAATCCATAAATATTTTCAATAGGGTCCTTTGTCACCTTTTCCCTCTGTGATATACAAATGGCGAGGTGATGTACTGAGTCACCTTGGAAGATATATGTTGACAGGGATACAGCCTCTGCCATCCAGAACCACTGAATGACTGTAGAATGTCCCCCTCCCTCCACCACAGTGATTTGGATCATACTTTCAAAATTATCTTTAAGCAACTGAGACTTTCTTGGAGTCTAATCAATTATATCATGTGCCACCAAACCTATTTATTCAACAAATAATTGCCTAGTGCCCAATATCTGTTTAACATTTTTGCATTTATTCAGTGAGGGATAACTTTTACTCCATGCTAGCAAATATTTGTAGCACTTGCATATTAATTGCTACAGCACATATCAGCACTATCACTGAGTACAAAGTTCAGCTTCTCTATGTACAGAAGGAAATAAGAGGCTCAGAAATCATATCACTCATCATAGCCTGCATAGTTGATGTAGGCAGGAAGACTAAACCAAGGCTCTAGAGCGTGGGCTAGTAATTCTAGCTCTGTGTTGGTCTCCTGTTATAATTGAGATTAAAAGTGAACAGAAATAATGGAGGACCCATTCATAAAAATTGCTCAATCATACAATTCCCATAATGTGAATATCAATGACAAAAGAGATAATAGCAGCCTCAATAATACATTTCTTAATGCCTATAATTTTCTTGGTAAGTGTTAATGATGACTGATTATTAGAGATGGTTACATAAAGTTTAAACATTGATGAAAGTATTCTATTTTGATAATTTCCAAATTTCCAATATTTTACTTAATTTCTGTTGTGATCATCAGTGTTTTTTGATGTTACTATTATAATTGTTTGGGCTGTCATAAATTTCATATGTGTAATATGGTACAGTTAGTAAGTCTTGTTTATATTCTCACTGCTACAAAAAGGAAAACAAAATAACAAATTAAAATATAATACAAAATGTAAACAACTGGTGAATCTGAAAAAATATATATACAATTTGCTTGAATTTCCCTTTCAACATGTTATTTGAAAATATATGAATGTGAAACAGTTACTAAAATATAAAACACAAAGAAAGCAAAAAAAATACTGAGCAATAATGTATGCAATGAAGGAAGATTAAAAAGAACAATGGGAAATTTGTTTTGTTAAATACTTTAGAGTATTGAACTATGTGTGAGACAAAGAAGTAGCAAAGTAGGAGAAAAGATGATATAAGACAAAACGCAAGAGTAGACACCTGAGAAGACACCTGTAAGACACATTAAGAAGTATTTTTATTATTTGAGAGAAGCAAATAATATCAGGAAAATGAGGTTATTATACAGAAGACACCTTCTACAAAATATTAAGATTTTTAATTGCTTTGTAACAATAGCATGAAATATGGAACAGATGAATGATACAACAAAGCTGATTTGCTATTTGAAAGAAGAGTTTGTATAGAATGCAGCCATGGAAATAAGGAAAAAGAATGATTAAAAATGCTTCTATATTTTAAGTATAAGTGGTAGCCTGGGCGGTAATGGTTGTGGCAAAGATGATGATGGGCACTCACAACGGACTTATACTGTGAGGGAGAATCGTAAGGACATCTTCAAGGATGGGATGGTCTTGACATGAGCGGACTGGAGGATGGTCAGGAGACTCTGTGCCCAAACTGAAGGCAGATCTCTGTGCTGTATCCAGGGGCCTCTCCCTGGTAGCTCTCCATTCTGAATGCAGATCTGGGTGGAAGAATCACAAAGAAGCAGTTGCAGCTTTCTAAATTTAATTTAAAATTACAAATGAATAATTTTCTGCCATTCATCACTGGTCATTCACACCTCTCTGTTCCTCTTGCTGTTCTTCTTTTTAGAGTTTATCTAAATATAGACAAGGACCCTTATCTCTTTAACCTATTGTATCTATAGAGTTTAACAAAATAAATATTATTCATATTTTGGAAACAACAATATACAAAAACTATGCAGAAGATAAATGATATGAAATTTTTTTGTGATGCTAATTCTCAAAGAATTTCCTGTGGTGAATGTCTTTATTAAGACTCAGTTTCTTTCGATGTCTAGGCCAAACCTTTGTTCTCAAACAAAAATTACATTTGTTTATAACAGATACAGGTTCAAAGGATTAAAGTACCTTTCTTTGGCGTCTTCTTTTTTTTTTTTTTTTTTTTTTTGAGACAGAGTCTCGCTTTGTAGTTCAGGCTGGCTCTGAGCTCACAATGTAGCCCAGGCAAGCCTCGAACTCAGCAGTCCTCTGCCTCTGCCTCCCGAGTGCTGGGATTAGAGGCATGAGCCACCACACCTGGCTTTGTTTGGCTTCTTAAACACCAAACCAGTTTCCCTCAGCAATAGCTTTGGCATCCAGCTGTGGAAGAACTTCCATATAACTGAGACCTAACTGGTGTGTACAAATCTAACACTCCAGATTTTGTTTTGATTTTATATGATCAAAAACATATTTTCCACTAGACCTGCTCCCACACACATACCACACACACACACACACACACACACACACACAAACACATGCATGCTCACACATTGTATTCCTCAATTAATTTTGCACATTTGCCTGTGGTAGAACAATATAATATAATATTTAAAATTAACTGTGATTTTGATGCTTTGTTTTCTGTAGGAGTCAAAAGTCAGATACATTTTTTTCTTTTTTTGCGATACTGGAGATTGAACTTGGGCCCTTCTGCATCCAAGGTTGGTGTGGTACCACTTGAGGTAAACTCCCAGCCCCTAGAGCTACAATTATTAATGGTGACCTAAACTCTGCCTAAATTTTACAAGTAAAGTACAATTCCTTGAGTGGCTGTATTACTTTTAATTCTGTAGCAAACCCGATGACTAGGTTCTCAACATGTTACACAACGTATATGTTAAATAAAGGCAAAGAATATTTGTAAGCTGATGAGATTAATATCCCATTTCTAATTAGACAGGAAAAATATTTAAATGTGGAAGAAACTTTAATCAACAGATACTTACATTCACCATGTTGTGAATCTGGGCCAACAGTTACGTTAAACATTGACTAGCGTCTATGTGCATGGCAAACATGAACGCAGCTGTTATGTACATTTTTAGAAGTTCCAAGAACAGAGTTTTAAAGGCTGTTCATCATAGTGCTCAGATTTTCCTGCACAACTATTGGATCTACCGTTCCCTTAATATCAGACCGTCTGGACTAGAGGCATTAGAGCCCATTGTGCTTGAATGCATGAATACCAGTGCCACAGGTCAGCACGGGGTTTGGTGCATTGGATATAATCTTTCTTAGTGAATGGGATACAGGAACATTAGGAAACAAAATCAATATGCTCTTTCTAAATTTATCATTCTTGTCAAAACGGGATCAAATCAGGAAGCCGGAGCTCTGACTGGCCATTTTTCATTCCCATCTCCCTTCACTGGGAGCAGCATTGTCATTTTCTGAAAGGAATGCTGTGGATCAATATAACTACTAATAATTTGGACTCTCAATGCCTCTAGCCTGTGAGTTGGGTCTGCTTTATTATAGTCACTGACAGATGAGAAAAGTTGGAATTGACCCAGTAGCTATGTCAAAACCACCATGGAATGTTTAAAAATTTCAAAACAGTTTTGGCCAACCCTTAGAAAAGAACCTGCTTTCTCATAATAATCTTTTGGGGGAAAGTTTTGTTAGTATGTGATTTTTGTGTAAAATCACTTTCTTCACAAAGAATGGTCTTGCAGAGGTGTCGTACGGCTAACACCTAGAGAATGTCTTTAGGACTGCATTAAACATAGACAGTTGTCCTTATGTTAGGTTTCATAACTTAAATGGCTGCCTTTCATGATGAAGGTTATTTTCACCATTGATTTCACATTTGTGAGATTATATTACAACTGGAGGTAATTGCAGGGATCTTTCTGACTTCTTCAGGTGTCAAGGTAATAGCGTAAGAGAACCACTACTTTACTCACCGAAGGAATGTTCAAAGTTGCTTTATGTGGAACCTTCACTACAAATCCCAATAATAACATTCTCATTACCCTAATCATTGTTTGAAATCTTGCACCAGTTTTGGATAGTGGAGACATTTTATTTTCAGAACTTCACCTGCACTGATTCTGATATGCATTTAGAACTATTTTTCTCTTTTAAAATTTGACTTGCAATTTTCCATTCCTCACAAACTTGTGAAATCTAATACTCAGGAATTCTACAGAATCAATACAGGGCAGAATCCATATTATTTTAAGTCTAACTTTTATCAAGATCCCACATAGATGTGTCTGAGAATTTCCTTAGAATGATCATACTCTCTACAAATCCTTCTAGCTCCTGAACTCGTAGACATATTGACTACATGTTTGTTTCCAGACTCCTGGTATCACCTTTATCTGTCAGCACTTTTTTTTTTTTTTGAGACAATGTCTCGCTTTGCAGTTTAGGCTGGCCCTGAGCTCACTATGTAGCCCAGGCAAACCTCGAACTCAGCAATCTTCCTGTCTCTGCCTCCCGAGTGCTGGGATTGCAGGCGTGAGCCACCACGCCCGGCTGTCAGCACTTTTTGATGTTGATAAACTCCAGATCCGGGTTTATGGTGCTCCCGAAGGGCAAGTGGTTTCCACAAGCAGTTTCACTTCAACTACATTTCTTCTGCTTATCTCACCGGGGTAATTGTTCACACCGGATTATAATTCAAAATAAGAGGTTTTAAAGTTTCAGCGAGAACAAAAAGCAGCCCGGCTCCTATAATCTGGGCACTCTGGTGGCTGGCAGGCCTCCCTCACCTTCACAGAGTCCTCACAGGTGTGGTTCTGCCTCCTCACAAAATCGCTCCACTGAACATTTCTCCAGAAACTTCTAGTATCAACAGGTGCATCCCTCTCCAATGGTTCCATCTTCTTTCCAAAGGCGCACAGAGTTTTCCTCAATTTGGAATCAGAGCCTTTTTACCCTTGTCCTCATTTTCCTGTCCAAATTTTGAACTCTCTTTAAGGGAATGCTCCCAAATCTTCAAAGGGAAAATCCCTCTATCCCATTAGAAAAATATAAAGCCAGTAAATTGTGAGAAGATTCACAACACACTCAGTATTTTTCTATCCTTGATTTTAACAGTTAACAGCAGCGTTTGTCAAGTTACCTTTGCTTTAAATCCAAACCTATTCTTCTAATTTGGTGCTCAAATTGTAGGAAATATTATATCTGTAGCACTTTTGGCTTTTTATGATTTATTTCCAAAAGTCCTTTAATGAATAGGCACAGTTCTATAGAATAAAGGAAATAATTATAGTCAATGTAGTAATAAAATTTTTGATCCTTTAATCCATGAATGCTTTGAAATGGAATTCACTACTTGAATTACTTTAGAGTGGTTGAGTTATTTATTTAATGAAATTAAGCATCATTTATTCTTTGAAGAGAAATTAATAAGGTTTATTCAGTATTATAAAGTTTATTTGCTATAGAATTAATTTAAACATATATAAACATTGTTGGTTGAGCTATTTAGACACATGCTTACAAATAGATTGCCTAAATGATCAATTTGTAAAACTTTATATGGTAATGATGTTGATTAGTGTTTACTTTGGGTTAAAATTTATTCAAAATGTTATGCATCAACTCTTTTGTTTGTTATTTTTCTATCATCAGAATTTTAACAATCTTCCTACTGTCTTTATTCATCTTTCTTTAAATTAAAACATTCATTTTAACAATATTTTAATGTGTTCACAGTACATAATTATTAGTCATCATTCTGTATATGTACCATTGTATCTGTACCATCTCTATTTGTTCTGTATATGTACCATTCAACATAATCACAAAACTATAGAAAAGTAGGAATTAAAGTATGAAGAATATTTAGCTTTAGTTATTTAGAAAAAAATTCCAACCTGTCGTTTAATTGCCAAATACTACACTGTGATTTTTTTTCTACACAGAGCAGTACTATCAAAAGTGGTAAGAAACTTTCAATGATTAAAAAATAATTTTGATACTTTACTAATATAAAACCCCAGACTAAATTCCATTTTGTTAAACTCCTTTAGGGATAGCCTTTATATCAAAATGATTTAACTGAGAGAATCATTCAATATGTTTAAGGCTGTTTCTTTATAATTTCTATTCTTCTATCAGCATTCATTTATCCTTTGACTTATGAAGATTACAGGTTAATTGCAGATTGTTCCTTAATTTATTTTTAGCTCTATTCCTTTGTTAATGTACTTATGTCATGCATTCTCATCAATAATATTTAAAAAGTGTTTTTATGTTCTTCCATTGCCTCTTACCAAGTACCAAACAGATTCAATTTGTCTCATTACAGACACTGACTTGAATCTCTTGATAAATTTGATGTTTTATTTCTCAACTATAAATATCCTTTTCTCTTAATAAATTTGCAATAATTAAATATTGTGAGAAAGATGTAGTTTGAAACTATATATGAACATTCTTTTCTAAAATTTATGCACATAATTTTCTTCATGTTTTTCTTATTCAACAGATTATAATCATTTTCTACAATGCTAAAAATAACCCAAGTTTAGCCAGCTGGAGTTCATTCATTGTGTGTTCTCTGCAGAAACATTTCTGTTATTCTTTTAGCTTTCTTTCCTCTTTATTTTTAAACTATCTAAGATGTTTTAGGTTCATCTTGTACTTTTCTTATCCTACTTTACCTGAGTACATTTCGTTCTAATAATACCCAGCTCTGACCTGCCTCAGAAGGAGAAATAGCCCATATTCCCACGTGTATGCCCTTGTAATCCACTAGGAATCCTGATGCTCTCTCTTTAGATTTCCTGCTCACTTCTCACCCAGTTTACACCCTTTTCCTCCATTCTGAGCCGCTGTTGCTGGAGGGAGCAGGAGTGAAAGGGGTCTAACACAACCCTCAACTGGATTCCAGAAAAAATTCCTAGAACTGAATTGCCCAGGAATAGAATATAAGGAGAAGGTGGGAAGAAGTAGAAATCGAATAGGCAAATGAAATTTTAAATTTGATTAATGAAGAACATAACAGCTATAATTTATGCCAAAAATCTAAAATACTTGAATCATGATTTCTGTGTATCTTTAGAGTAAATTTCTTATTGACATTGGTAAGTTTTATAAAAATTGCATGCTTTACCAATATGTCTCTCAAATTCTTTTTTACTTTTGACTCAAAAAAAGATTCTTTTTTTTGAGACAGGGTCTCACTTTGTAGTTTAGGTTGGCCCTCAGCTCACTATGTAGCCCTGGCAAGCCTGGAACTGAGCAATCCTCTTGTTTCTGCCTCCCGAGTGCTGGGATTACAGGTGTGAGCCACCACGCCCGGCACTGTGGTGTATGGTATTGATTGCTGGTGGGCGTGAGTCACCATACCCAGCATTGTTGTATGTGGTTACCAGGATGGATCCCCGGGTCTTGCACTTGGGAGGCAGGCACTGGAACCACTGAGCTAAATCTCTGGCCCTTGACTTAATTTTGATAAGTAAAAATATTAATCTATGTTCCTAACTTACAAAGTTCCATTTCAGGAAAATTTTCCTAAATTTGATTCATTCACCAGTGTGAGAAATTGAGTCATTTGCATCTTTGAAACAAATACACGATATAAAGCATCAGATAAACACAAAATAAATGAATGCTCCTGGATACTCTGGGCTCTGACCAAGCACTGCCCTACTGTGCACTGTTGCACTGAACAGAAATCACACAGCAGCAGGACTGTGGCAGTGTCCAGCAGGCACCCAAGGCACTTCTGCAATTTGTTTACATCTTTTTTCATAATGCAAGGTTCATTTCTTTCTGTGAAAGTTCACAGCTCAAATGTTCAATTCAGGAATTCATCATAGACTTAAAATCATTTAAGTCTAGACTTTTTTATTTATTACTAAAATATCTAAAACAACCAAAGAAGTCATAGTGATTGTGGAACATGGATTTTTTGTCTTTGGTTTTCTAGGTATTCTAAATTATTCAAAGTTCTTCAAAATGAGTTCTCTGTATTACACGATAAACTTACATATGGGAAGTTTCCTTGTGAAATTTAAAGTATGAAAATAATTTCTAAGTCAATTTTGAAGGCATGCTTATAAACTATTACAACTGTGTTAGTCATATTTGTGTTACTGTGACAAAATACCTGATACAGTAAACTTGAAAATAGTTAAGGTTTATCTTAGCTGACAGTTTTTAAAAGTTCAGTTCATTAGGCTCTTTTTGTTTAGCTCTATCATGAAGTGGAATATTATTGAAAGGGGCACTTGTTAGAGGAAGATCACCACATCATGGTGGCAAAAGCAAAACTTCTAAAGGAAGGAACTGGGGTCACAACCCCCCTTTTGAGAGCCTGCCACTTTTAGCATCTCACACAAAAGCACCAATTATTAAAAGTTGCACTATTTCCATGTAGTACCACAGGCTCTCAATGAGGTCTCCATCTCGTGTGTCTTTGGGGAACATTCAAATCCAGCTATCACATCAACAAGGCAGTTGTATTTTCAAATAAAATTCAGGGTTTGGCACCAAAGGGATAGTTATAGTTCACTTACTTCACTTACCAATTTATTGCATAACAGAAAGCTTTCAAAGTGAATAATGTTAGAAATAACCTAAATATTCACCAAGAAGGGAATGGATAAACATTTGTGATATATCCATAAAATAAAACTCAGCAATAAAAATGGATGAAGTATTATTATAAGTAACAATATAAGAAGTCTCAAAGGATCATGTTGAATAGGTAAAGGCCATGCAAAGAAGAATAAATACTGTATGACTACATTTATGTGTAATCTGATAAAGACAAACTAAGTCATGGAAAGCAGTGTTTTGATAGGGTCCACACACACACACTTATATATGGATAGTGTCTCACTTTGTAGTTCAGGCTGGTAGCCCAGGCAAACCTGGAGCTCCACCTCCTGCCTCTGCCTCCCAAGGGCTTGGATTACACACCATGCCTAGCACTGTGGTATGTGGTACTGATTGCTGGTGGGCGTGATTCTCTGCGCCCAGTATTGTTGTATATGGTTACTGGGGATCAAACCAGGGACCCCTGCACTTGCTAGGCAGGCACTGGATCCACTGGGCTAAATCTCCGGCCCATTAGCTGATTTTTTGATAATGATATATTTGTCTTCACTAGTACAAAAAATTCACATAATATGTTTTGCTTTGCTTGCTTGTTTTTTTTTTTGTTTGTTTGTTTCATGATAATGATAATTAAACCAGGGCTTTGTGTATGCTAGAAAATCACTTTATCACTGAACTCTATCTCCAGCTTTGATTTCACATACACATGAGTATATCCTCATTAAAACTGTACAATTTAAATATTACATGTCAATCATTAGTAAATAAAGCCATTAATCTTAATTTTCTAATTAAATTATATTTTAGTGCAATTTATTTTATCCATATGTTATTAATTAGAATTTCATATTCTGTTCATATATATTATTTTATGTAGTATTACTCTAAGTCAAAAATGGAAGTCAATAAATGAATTTTTTTCTTGAGACAGGGTCTTGCATTATAGTTCAGGCTGGGACTGAGTTCACTGTGTAGCCCAGGCAAGCCTCGAACTCAGCAATCGTCCTGCCTCTGCCTCCTGAGTGCTGGGATTACAGGCGTGAGCCACCATGCAGGCTAAATGAATTTTAATAATAGTTGAATTGTACATTGGAAAGAGTCTCTTTCTGTCAGTATTGATCTTGCTACTATTCTTTACTATAGCCATACTTGGGAAACTGGACTTTTCTACTCTTAGAATCATGTGTTTGATTCCTTGAGAATTGTATTTTGATAAGAACCAAGTGAGAAGATAGCCATACCCCAGGCCATTGGTGAGATTACAGAAGAGGATGACAGGGTGTTTCAAATGTAACAACAGTTTACTTTACCAGAGTGTAAGTTTCTGCCTAGGGTTAGAAGAGACCTACGTGTCTCCTTTGGTGATCAGATTTTGGCCTGTTACCTAATACTGTGACCTAATTTGAGAGGTTTGTAGAGAGAAAGCCAAGTATTTCACATCTCATTTATAAGATCATTATGCAATTTTATTTCTTCTATTGTTCTTATTCTCATAAAATATTTTAATTTACAAAAGCTTAGCAGTATATTTATGCAATATATAATGATGGGATTCACTGAGTTGAATTGATACATGTGCATAATGCATCTTAATTTTAGCACTGAATACTCTTTTTGTTTTTTTCTAAAGCAGAGCAGATTCTGGTCTCAAATGAATGCTAACTAATCAACAAAGTTATTGAAGCTGTATTTCTGGACTATGAGGAACCAGTGATTCTTATGAGTCTAAAAACTGAAAATTTAAAATATAACATAAGAATGAAAAGGAACTTTTACTCTTCTATACTACATAAGTTACTTAAATTTCTAAAATGAAAGTATCACAATGATATGCTTGTTAGTTATTGGCTATAGCAACACAAATTTTTAATTATTACTGTCACCCTTTTGCACTCTAAGACATCAAAAGCCAAAACCATGCTCTATATTAAAAATGCATGTTTGAAATATATGATTGAAAGAAAAATAGAAACATGGACATTTCCCTAAAAATAATAATTAAAAGCTAAGTGTTTATATCCACTCTTCCCTGTCAATTATTTCATTAATTACACCAATGCTGTTTTTCATCTCCAGTAAAACTTAAAGCTCAAAGACAAAATGATAATTCAGCTAAGTTACTTATTAATGTTCTAGGAAGAAATGTTCATGAAAAATTAACTGTTTTCCAAGGCAGTTCTTCAAAAATATTTGTTAATTTTTTTTCTAAAATATAAAACATTTTTAAAATTTTTATTCTAATAGACTACCAGTTGACTGACTACCATTAAATATGTTTTGCTCACAAGGAAATAAATAAAAATGGAGGTAAAAAGAACTATTTACATTTATAATTAAACTAGTTAAAAATGTAAAAAGTAAGTTATGTTTGTAGTACTCTTTTGGCCAATGCTGCTATTTTGAGCACTTCTGTCTCTGAAGAAAAATTATGCAATATACTTTAGATGCATACATGGATGATTGTATTTAGGCTTAGAACAGTAGAAATCATTGATAGGTGGTTAAACCAAAATATACAAAATCATTCCTAGCAGTACTAGCATGAAAACTCAACACAATATGAGTGAAAGAGTAAACCTAGTGAGTGCAAAAAATTGTAAGAACATTAAAAGCTACAGCTATTCTACCACATTTATTAAATATATGCCTGACCATAGGGTATAGAAATATTCTTTTTATGTTAAAAATAATTCTCATTGGGACTGAAGTCAGCAGCGCGTGGACCTGGCAGCTGTAGGCCCCGCCGTCTGTTTCCGGGTGGACTGAGGGAGCAGAGCATGGACCCGGCTGCAGGGTGCAGTCCATTTCCAGTGGACTGAAGGCCGCCCACTGGCCCACTCTATCCCGGAGCTGTGCAGTGAGGAGGCAGACATAGAGGTAACTCATAAGCTCAAAGTCTCCAGAATAGAATCTAACAAACCTTTTTATCTTATTTACTGTGTTTAATACTGATATTGGCATTTATTGTATTATGGTAACAAACATGATGTGATTGTTCTGTTCAAATACCTACCATGATATTTCAGGAGTGAGAACTCTCAAGGGTCATTACAGATTGAAGGAGGACCCCCCCGGAAAGTGCTGCATCCAAAGGGCCCCAGATAATAGAAAGAGACCTGCAACAAACATTGCCGTGTCATCAGACAAAGAAGAGCATTAATAACAACGAAAGAGTAGAAATGAGAAAATACACAAAAAACCAGACACAAAGATCACCACCACAGGGAAATTCAGAGAAAAGAGAAATAGGGCACACTGAAACGCAAACACCAGGACTCTTGGAGATGGTAACTAAAGCGGATCTAGTAAAATGGAAAATCAGAACTCATCTCTGAGATCAAAACAGAGATACTGTCCTCAGTGAAAGACATCATTAAAGAAGAGATCAGAGAGATGATAGAATCCAAGTTAGCAGAAGCAATGGAAGCTTTTAAACAGCTTCAAGCAGAGCTCCAGGGAATGATGAAGGAGAATGAAAGCTTGTGCAGTAGGATGAATGAAGCAGAGAACCGAATCTCAGACCTAGAGGACAGCATAGCAGCCAGTGAGCAGGAAAGGTATAATCTATGGAAAAGAGCAAGGGACCATGAGAAATCAATTCAACGGCTTCTAGATGACTCAAAGAAAAATAACCTAAGACTGATTGGAGTCACTGAGGAAGCAGGAGACAGTGTAAAAGACATTAAAAAGCTACTGTCAGAGATAGGAACAGAAAACTTCACAGGAAAAGATATAGACATACAGATAAATGAGGACTATCGGACTCCACCATAACATAAAAATATCTACACCTAGACATGTAATTATCAAGGTTCCAGATGTACAATAAAAGAATGAAATAATGAAAGCAGTGAGAGAAAGGAAGAAAATCACCTACAAAGGGAAGCCCATTAGGATCACAGCAGACTTTTCAACACAAACACTCAGTGCAAGGAGAGCGTGGAGGGAAGTATTTCAAGGATTGCAGGAAAACAAGATCCATCCTAGACTGTTGTATTCTGCAAAACTATCTTTCAGAATAGACGGGGAAATAAGATACTTCCATGATAAAGAACACCTGAAAAACTTCATAAGCATGAAATCTTCACTCCAAAACATCCTAAAGAACATCTTGGAAAAAAAACACAGAAAATTCCATACCTATGAGACCAGGAGAGTGAATTCATTGGGGCAAACAAGAAACTAAATAGAAAAGGGGAAAAACAAAGAAGAAAAGAACCAAGAACAGGGAAACATTGCATCTCTAAATATGTCCATATCAGTCATAACCATTAATGTTAATGGCCTCAATGGGCCAATTAAAAGACACAGGCAAGCAGATTGGATCAAGAAGCAAGATCCTACAATCTGCTGCATACAGGAAACACACCTAATTCAGAAGGAAACCCATAGACTGAAAATAAAAGGTTGGAAAACAATCCTACATGACACAGGAAAGTGCAATAAAGCAGGAGTGGCTATCTTGTTTGCAGATAAAATAGATTTCAAACCCAAACTGATTAAAAGAGATAAAGAAGGTCACTATATTCCAGTACAAGGAAATATCCAAGAGAAAGAAATAACACTCATAAATATTAATGCACCGAATGCTAACACACCCAACTATATAAAACAAACATTACTGGATATGAAAAGCCAGTTATGCCTGAAGACAATAGTAGTAGGGGATTTTAATACTCCATTGTCACAAATTGACAGATCAACTGGACAAAGAATCAATAAGGAAATACTTGAGCTAAATCAAACTTTGGGGCAAATAGACTTATTAGATGCCTACAGAATCTTTCACCCTTCAAAGCGAGAATATACCTTCTTCTCAGCTGCTCTTGGATCATTCTCCAAAATAGATCACATTCTAGTCCATAGAACAAGCTTAAGTAGATGCAAAGGAATTGAAGTTATCCCCTGTATACTATCAGACCATAGGGCCTTGAAACTGGAGTTGAATAGCAGAAGTAATTCCAAGATCCTCACAAACACATGGAAATTGAACAACACTCTGTTAACCAACCAATGAGCCACAAAAGAAATTAAAGAAGAAATTAAACAGTTTCTACAACTCAACGACACACCCAGCACAACATACAGGAATTTATGGGACACAATGAAAGCAGTTCTGCGAGGGAAATTCATAGCAGTGAATGCCTACACTCGGAAAGTAGAGCAAACTGCAATAAACAATCTAATGATAAACCTCAGACAACTAGAAAAAGAGGAGCAAAACAAACCATAGCACATACTAGAAAGGAAATTATAAGGATCAGAGCAGAAATTAATGCAGTGGAGACAAATAGAACAATACAAAGCATCAATGAATCAAAGAGTTGGTTCTTTGAAAGGATAAATAAGATCAACAGACCCTTAGCTAACCTTATCAAACAAAGGAAGGAAAAGGCTCAAATCCATGCCATAAGGAATGAAAATGGGGAAATCAGCACAGACCCATAAGAAGTCCAAAGGATCATAAACACATATTTTGAAAATCTATATTCCAAGAAGATGGAAAATCTAAAAGAAATGGATAGATTCCTAGACTCATATGAACTTCCAAAGCTGAATGAAGAGGATATAAAAATGTTAATCTGATATCAATCTGGGAAATTGAAAATGTAATAAAAAACCTACCAA
>PVIC010020565.1:0-29410 GCA_004025085.1 Thryonomys swinderianus
AGAGGAGAGATAGTGGGGGGAGTGGGGGGAGGGGGAGAGACCGAGACAGACCCAGAGAGAGAGAGATAGAAAAACAGAGTGGGGCAGGCTCTGGGGGCAAGAATATGGCTCTTTTATTTCCCTTATACTCCTGTGACCCATCTTCTCTAAATCAGGTCTCACTTCCTACAACACATTCAGCTATGAATTCTTCAATAGATTAGTGTTTAGTACAGCTCCTTAATGGTCTAGTCACCTTCTAAAAGCCCCACCTCTGAAAACAGGAGGCTATGGGGATATATTTTAGATCTAAAACCTGTCAAATAAAATACGTAGTTGAGCAAGCATAAATATTAACATGTAGTAGCGATCAATATCATAGGTAATAGCAGATGAATCAGTCCTATTCACTACGTATTGAGCTCAGGGCCAGCCGGAACTACAAAATGAGACCCTGTCTGAAAAAAAAAATCACAATTATAAATGCATATCACTATGGCTGGTAAGTGTGTACTTGGCTTTATGAACATCAACATCTAAGTACCATGATGAACAGCCTAGATATTTTGATGAGATTAATAAAAAACCATTAGGGCTCATGAATGCTACTGAGTATAAGAACTAAGATCTTAAGAAATGTTCTCTTACAAATGCAGACATATACGAAGGATATCTTTGTTTATTGAGGAAGTTTCACCGTTTTTAGTTATATGGTCAACTTAATGGTAATACAATTCACAGAGTCAAAATTACAAAAAAAATTTATAGAATGATGAAATTTTCTCCAAATTTACACAGTTTATACCTTTAGTAATAGAAGTGATGTAAAGATCAAATACAAAACACAGAAAATTGTGAAAAATAAAGTTGAACAATTAAAACACTAGGGAAAACTAGAAAAGAGATACCCCATCCCCCAGAAAACAAATCTGTAATACAAACAAATGCAATTTAAACAAACACAAGCCCTAAAACAAAGGGAAAAAGCTAAAAACAAAAGTAGACATTGTAATAGTATATTTCAGGAACCATTATGGGCAATGCACTGAGGTAGTCCATAAAAGCAGAGCAATCTTTATTGTCATTAACTATATTTTGTAGTCTTGCACTGTGATAAATTGCTGCTTTTTATTTGTATGGCCTTATCTCCTTGCAGAATATGTTCACATTTATTTTCTACACAATTGCTCTTTACGAAAATCTCCTATAATTTAATATACACTGTCATGAATCCACTCTTTTATTTTTTGAGACAGGGTCTCGTTTTGTAGTTCAGGCTGGTCCTGAGCTCACTATGTAGCCCAGGCAAGCCTGGAACTCAGCAGTCCTCCTATCTCTGCCTCCTGAGTGCTGGGATTACAGGAGTGAGCCACCACGCCCGGCTGAATCCACTCTTTTAAACTTTCTCTTCTTTCGTGGCATGCTTCTATGTGGTTTTAGATACTGAGATAAACATTGTTTTTCCATTCATATGCAGACCACAAATTTGGCAGAAACAATACTGATGACTGAATAGTAACACAATTGTTTAAATGTATACTTATCTTACTATGCACAAAAATCTTTTTAAAACAGCTAATTTGCTAGGTTCTTTAAGCACATGTGGCTTTAAATTGTTAAGAGATCCTAGAATTTCACCAGTTATTGAGGAAGGAGTGCTAATGCAGACAAATGCCACATTTTAAAAATCATTGTTCTTGTCCTATTATATGGCCAATCTTTTCTCCATAATTTGATTTCCTCTATCTTTTTATAGTTTTTCTTTTCACAGAAATTGCAGTTTTGGGATTTTAGTGTTCAAGACTTTTATATTCTGGATTTCAATCTTGGGATTGTGGTTTTCAGGATTGTAGACTTCAGGGATTTAAAGCTTTAGGGATATTGGTCTTGCAGTATCTCAACATTTAGGATTGTGACATTTAGGATCCTATCATTCTGGATAATGATTAACACAGTCTCCTTTTTTTTTTCTTTCTCTTTTTGTTTTTTACTCCTTATCTTTATTGTGGTAAAAGCATAAATAACATTGAACTTTTAACTTTTGTAGACTTCAGAGTCATTAGGTATATTCACACCATTGTGTAACCATCCCCACCATAAATTTCCAGAAATTGTTCCTCTTGACAAAATGAAACTGTACTTGATGAACATTAACTATCTGTTTCCTCTTTCCCTTTGTTCCCAATAAGCACTGTTGTATCTTGTCTCTATGAATTTCACTGTTAGGTAGCTCATGTGAGTGGAATTATACAATACTTGTTCTTGATGTCTGGTTTCTTTTACTTATCACAATGTCTTCAAAGTACAGAAGACACTTGACTTATGAACTGGATCAGTTCCTAAGGGCGAGTTGTAACTAAGTCAGTACCACTGAGATCTGGATGTTTACCTGGGTGCATGCTAAAAATAACAAAATGCATCTTCGATTAACCTAAGTAATGCAAATTTTTCATGTGTCATTCTATTCATAACTTGAGGATCCACTGTACTTCCATGTCATAATATGAGTTAAAATTTCTTCCCTTTAAAAAATACTAATATTCCATTTTTTTTGGTTAGCACATTTTCTTTATTAATCCATCGGAGGACATTTGGGTAGTTTCCAGCTTTCACTATTGTAAACAGTACTGCTATTAATATAGATGTATACATATCTATTTTAGTCATTGCTTTAATTATTTTGTGTATATATTCCAGTAGTGGAGTTGTTGGATCATGTAGTAATTTTGTGTATAACTTTTGAGAATTTGAAATACTGTTTTCCACAACTGCTGTGTTATTTTACATCCCACCAACAGTGTTTAGGGATTAAAATTTCTTCACATCCTTCATAACATTTGCTATTCATTTTGTTATTTGATTTGTATTTTCCTAATAATTGAATTGCCTGTTTTTGACTTGGGGTTCATTGTTGAGTTGTAGGGATTAAAAAAGAATATTTAGGAGTCTCAGGAATGGTGTTACCTGCCTGGAATCCCAGAACTTGGAAGCAGGAGAACGGCTGCCACTTTGAGACCAGTCTGGACTCCATAGTAAATTCAAGGTCAATCTAAAGTACATAACGAAACCTTATCTCAAAAAAACACATATTCAGTTACAGTACACCTTTGACTTATGAACTTGATGGACCCCCTAGGGCTGGTTATGTCAAGCTGGTTTTAAGTCAATACAGCTGAGATCTGGATGTTACCTAAGTACATGCTGTATATAACAGGATGCTAGCCAAGTGGTTCATGAGTAAGGCTGGTCATAACTTGAGGGTCCACTGTCTCTACTTTTTACTTTTCTCCCTGGGCTTTTTATGTCATATGCATCAAATCACTGCCAAATTCAAAGTCATGGAGATTTCCTCTTATTTTCTCCTAAGAGTATGATAGTTTTAGTTGTTATGTTTAGATGTTTGATAAATTTTTAGTTAATTCACAGATATAGGATAAAGTGTCTGAGTGCACTTTGTATGTGGATTTCCAGTTTTCTTAGTATCGCTTTTTGAAAAGACTGTCCTCTGTTCACTGAGTGATCTTGTGCCCTTGTAAAAAAATTTAATTATATACATAAAGATTTATTTCTGAGATATCTGATATCTGTTCTCTTATATTTATGTTTAGATTGCCATAGCTTTGTAATATGTTTTAGAATCAGGAAATGTGAGACTTCCAATTTTGTTATTTTTTAGGATTATTTTGGCTATTTGAACACTTTTGAGACTCACTATGATTTTTAGGATGAATTTAGAAAAAATGTCATTGCCTTTTTAGACAACAGCTAGAATGTATCTGTAGATCACTTTGTGTAACAACAATCTTAACAATATTAAGTCTTCTAGTCTATGCATACAAATGTTTTATCATTAGTATCTGTCTTCTTTAATTCCTTTCAGCAATATTTTACAGTTTTCCGTGCAAAAGTCCTTTACTTGTTGGCTATTTTTAGGTTTATTTCAGTACGTTCATGTTTTGATGCTATTATAAATAGGACTGTTGTCTTCATTTATTTTTGTGATTGTTAGTTATTAGTATAAACAGAGACAAATGATTTTTTGTGTGCTGGTTTTGTATTCTGAAACTTGGATAAATTCATATATTGGTTCTTACAGATTTACAGCTATTTGTCCCTCACTTTGTTACTTAATCTTCTATGCCTCAGTTTCCTGTCTGTAATACTGTGGTAATAATAATGTCTAATTCATAGGCTTGATATTAATGTGATATAAAATCATTCATATACTTAGTATCTGTTCATAATGATCATTTAATAAATGTTGGATATTGCACATTTTAAAAATATGCAGGCAATACAGAAAACCATAATTTTACAAATATTGTTTAAGATGAGTTGCAGTAAAAATATTAATTAATTTAAAGAAAAAATTTTTAGATGAACTAACACAGGTTTTACTTGGACATGGAAAACGTTTGAAAGGTTGTAGATTACTTCAGTTTGCAAAACTATGGTCTTTCTCACAGTTTCCTACCTCTTGTAAAAGCAGGAAGTTATGAAACTTAAAAATTAGACTTTCCTCCTCTAGATTTCCTATCAATGCTTCAAAATCCTGAAGGTTAAGTTTTTATCATTATTCCCCTTTTGTTCATAAATTGAGAATTATTTCTTGGAAATGCACTCAAACTGAAATAAACATAGAAGCCCATAACTGACTTCCATTGCTCTGTCCTTCAAGAACCCTCCCCACACTCCCCCACATGCCTATGCTGAGAGGAAATGTTATGTTCCTTCATGTTGGGAATGGTTAATGGTGAGTGTTTAAAAAAATACTACTGCTTTTTGAACTTGATTACTATATAAAGTGAAATAGGTCACTTTACTGGTAGCAAGGATTAAAAATAGAGGTAAGGTACAGTGGTCAGAGAATCAGAGAAAGATGCAGTGACACACAAAGTAAGGAGGTAGGAAGATGATAAAACTTGTGCCTAGTTATTTCTATTGTTTCTGGGGAGTTTTATGTGTTTTGAACAGCTAGGATCTGTTCTATAATTGAAATGTGACAGGGCCTGTCCCATCAATAATGTAAAGCTCTGGTGTTCTGTTGAGCACCTACTTGGCCACTGTATGCCATCTTTTACAAGTGGCTGAGATTTGTGTCTGGTATATTTGTCCTAGTGTAGTGCTTCCTAAACTTGAGTCATTTATAAAGACACGTTTTTAACTTTTGGCACATATGCCTACCATCATCAAGAAGGTAATGAATCAAGATTTTACTTAAATGAACTTAAAGTAATTTACTTTTTAAAATTTAACCTTGTTTTAAACTGTAATGGTCTGTAAGCACATCAGTTAATCAACTGGCTATATTTTAAATATATATTAAAATAAGTTCATATGTATTAACATAGGAAATAATCATTTACAAATGACAAAAATTATTTATTATATGGTCAATGGTTTGGGTGAGGTCCTTGGGAAAAATTGTATTAGTGAAATATTTTCTCCAGGATCAAAGAAAGCCTGCCATAGCTAACTAATCACAGAGAGTTCACATTACCTAGGACCAACTGGTAGCAGAAAAAAGCATTTCAAGTGAATGCACACAAAATGGAAATATTTCATTATACATAGTGAGGAAATAAAAGATGTAACTGAGATTTTGAGTTCAAAAGTAGAACAATAATGAAAAAAGATTTATATTTAAAATGGGTTCTAATTCAAGTAGTTTCCAATTCTTAAAAAAATAATGGTTGGTAAATAAAAAATGTGATGGTAAAAAAATGGAAACACAACTTATGTATTTAGGGGGTGGAGGGTTGTGGGGTACATAGGGAAATGGGAAAAATGAGCATTAAATTGTGTCACATACTGGTACAAATTTCCAATATTGAGTGTGACCATGATGTGTATATGCAATGCACCAGTAAGATAAAAATAAACTTAAAAAAACATTGGTTTGTGTTTGCAGCATAATTTTATGATAAATGATATGATAGGATGATTATAAATTCTTCATTTTTGATTTTCATTAGAGAATCAGTTTTGCAAAAATTATTTGAAAGCTGTGTCCTCTTCCCATGAACTTCTCTTAAGGTTTTATTATTTAAACAACTCACTTTGGAAATGTCACTTCTGTCATCATACTTGTCCACATGCTCTTCTTCAATTGTTAACTCATATAACTGCCAGGTCATCATCTACCAGTGACTGATTTTTTGAGTATTCCTCCAGGATCTTCTATATTCTTTGTATCTCTACATCTTTTGCAAAACTTTGTAAATTCTCACAGTACATCATTGGATTTTTCTAAGAAATAAGGCCCATAATTGCTCCAGGAATAGACAGTTCAAGGAAATGTGTGGAAAGAGGGCCTCATTTTATTCTGGCTAGTACATTAGGTGACAGTAACTTTTGCTCCTTGCAAGAACTTACTGTGTATACTTTGATAGTGAATTTTTATAATAAGAATACATTTTGTGTTATTAATTCTATCTCTATTTAATGAATGTTTCCCACAAATAGATGTCAATAATTTCCACAATTTATTTATTCATTCATTGTTTGATGTCTTAGTGAAAATGATATTTTATTTTTTATTTTTAAAATATTATTATTTTAAGAGAGGTTCTCACTATGTAGCCCAGGCTGCCCACAAATTCACAGTGATCCTCCTGTCTCATCATCCCAAGTGCCAGGTCTATATGTGTGCACTAAAATGCCCAGCGATTGATGATATTTTACACCAATACATGTCAATATTGTAGATCTCAATAATTCATGACAGTGACTACTTGTAATATGAGTGAACTAGACTGATAAAAGGCTTAAACTCAAACTAAAATATACCAGGCCCCACTCAGAACTATTGCAGTGTGTGTTTCTGGTGGTTGATTAATAAAGAAAAGACATTCAGGAAAACACTAGCAATCTGAATATAACCAGCTATACAATATGTCCAGGATTATGGAGAGTGTGAGATTTGTTATAAAGAATCCACTTGTCAAAAAGGAGGCTCTATGTCGTGAGAAAAAGAAAAGTTTATTCCAATTAACAGAGACTAACATCAGGAGATTCTGGCAGCTAGCTGGGAGAGGGTTCATCCTTGAGCAGATGGGCTAACACCAGGGGAAGAAGATAACAGCAATTGACTGGGAAAGGAATTAGACTTATGTGGGTATTGTAGGGGCTGAGTTTGGGGTGGTACCACTAGGCAGCCTACTGAGGTATGCATACATTCTCAGGACTTTTTGGGATTGTAAACCACATTTGTGAGTCTATCTGTCTCATCCACTGGGAAGTTACAGGTATCTGATAAAAACAGCAGCAGACATTCCAATCTTTCTGTTGTTGTTATATATACAAAAGGCAGGGAGTGGGAAAGGGGGCCAAGTTTCTCCTTGGCTGCTTCAGGTGTGACAAAAGGGGAGCCACACCCCACAAGGAAGAAAAATCTCGGACCATGGGTACATATTGAGGACTGGCCAGGGCTAGCATCTGTAATCGGTAATTGCTTGTATACAACCCTGTGAAAAATGTGAAGAACTATGAGAATTCACAGCCTAAGTAAGAGAAGGAGAATGATAAAAATGAGGTCCAGTAAGCGGAAGAAGCCATGTAGCAGAGCCCCAAACACCTGTCCATGTATAACCTAAGATGAGCACTATCATGGAAGGGCAGGTTGGGGAAAGAGTCACATTTAGAAACTCAAATAGTGATTAAAACCTGTTAGCTCTTAGACTCTTTTATTGATGGAGGTTATCTGTAAGTCTGATATTTTGTCATCAGTCTCTTTAGTGTTAGCTGTGAGATAGAAACAATTTGAAGGATGAATTTAGGTAAGAAATTTAAAAAACTAGTGGAACTCTTACAGATTTTACATAGTTTTTCCTAATGATCCCTAACTGTGGTCAGCTACCAGTGTCACTAAAAACTGCCAGAAGGGCTCAGTGATTGGAACCACTTTCATATGTAGTTTTATTAGTATGACTTTTTATAGCTTTTTGGAATATATTTTGAGTCTGTCTGTCCCATTTACTGGAAAGTTGTAGGTATCTGCTAAAAACAGCAGGCCTGACAATATTTCACTCTATTACCATGCAGTTTTGTAGTTTGTTTTCAGAAGACATGAAACTCCTCGGTCAGAGATAAAAAGGATTTCATTACTCATTACATATCAACAGCAATATTTCATGTTCATGTTAGGTTCATTTGCCTGTCTACTCTAATTTCTGCAAGGTAATGTAGAGGAGGCCAAACAGGTATAGTGTGTTCATAACACAGCAAGCCTGGTCTTTGGGAACCTAAATGTTTCACGGTGGGCTACAAGTAAATCGGTTTAATCTTTAGTCATGTTTACTTACTTATTCTATGCACTAGATGTCTTAATCACCCCTTAGTCACTGTTGTGGTTTGTGTTTCCATGTCCTCCCAAAGACTCATGTTGTCACAGGTGGAGTTTTTTCAGAGGTGGCTTGATAAACAGTGTGAAAGGTTGGAACTGCAGTGCTAGGCCAAAGGGCACTGTGGTTAAGGGTGTGAGAGTCACCCACCCTAAGCAATTTGAATAAGATAAAAGGGGCAGAAAGAAACTATTAATGACTCTTGTTTTTGCTGTTTTCTGTGTACAATGAACTGTTTCTCCTCTGTGATGTACCTCTACTATGTGATAGTCTACCTTGGAGCCAACCAAATATGGAGTAAAACCTCTACAAACTGTGAGCTAAATAAACCTTTCCCACTTTAATTTTGTGTATCAGTTATTTTGCCTTAGCAATGACAAAAGTAACTAAGACAAAACTTGGTACCAGAGAAGTTGGGTCATTGCTCTGATTATATCTGAGCATGTAGCTTAAGAGTTTCTTGAGACAGCTTGTGGGAAAAGGAAGCATTAGGAATGGTTTGGAGATGTGCACTGAGAAAATATAGTTGGAAGTCTGTAGGCAATACTCGATGTGAGATCCTGGATAGAGCTCAGAAGACCAGAAGGCTGATAGAAATCCTGAAAATCAAGCAGGCTCAGGAAATTTCTTCTGGGAAGAAGGACAACATTGTCTGTTGGACTCTAGATAATGTGCATTATACATTGGTGGAAACTTGTCTGCATTTTGCTCATGTCCAGAGACTTTGCTAGAGACTGAGATTAAGAGTGAAGACTCTCTAGAACTCATTTGCATCTACAGGTGTTCATGCCAAAGAGAAGATCTGGAAATTGTCTATTTGTGATTTATTGATTTCACTTATTAGTGTATCCTCCAGATGTCTCCATTTGCACCTAAATGGATCGATCTTGTCATTCTTTATGGCAGAGTAATACTCCATTTTGTAAAAAAACCACATCTTCTTTATCCACTCTCCAGTTGATGGACATTTGGGTTGGTACAGAAAGAAAATAAAAGAACATGTATAAGGGGGGAGGAGGGGGGAGTGGGTAGGGATATGGGTAAAAATGAGAATTAACTTGTGGCATATACTGGTACAAATTTCCCAATGTTATATGTGATTTTGAGATGTATATAAATTGTACCAATAAAGAATTCAATTTAAAAAAAATAGTGAAGACTCACAAGGGTGAGCATGGTAGCTCACACCTGTAATCCTAGCACTCAGGAAGCAGAGGTAAGAGGATTACTGTGATTTTGAGGCTAGCATGGGCTACATAGTGAGCTCAGGGTCAGCCTGAACTACAAAGTAAGACCCTGTCTGAAAAAAAAAAAAGAGTGCAGACTAATTAATCTTGAGAAGAAATTTCAAAATAGTCTGTTGTTAAGGAGGCGGCATGACTACTCATGGGAGATTTTAGGTAGATTTATGTTGAGAATCAAGAGCAAAGAGCCTAGCAGAATGGTTTAAAATATTTTGAGTTTGGCTACAAAGAAAGTCCAGGAAAGCTGTGGACTGAAAGACAGAATTGAGGAAATTTTTATTGTTGAGAAGGAAGGGGAGAATAGAAAAGATGGCCTGAAGGTATCAGAAAAAGCAGCAAGATTTGACCCTTACACCCTCAGAGTTGCAAAGGTGAAAGACTTTCCTTTGAGGAGAAAGTCCCAGAACACCATGTTCCAGAATGGAGGTGGCCTAGAGAATTTGTTTTCCTGGGATTATGTGTAGAGTGCTCAGTGATCCAGGTGTTTCAACTCCTATAACCAAGAAGAAAGGACACTTAGCTTCTTCTTCAGCTAGTGTCAGATCTTGGAATCATCCTCGTGGTACTGGTTTGAGGTACACACTGAATTCAAGAGTTGTGGAGTCAGGAAAACTTTCAATGAGATTTCACAAGAAGGCCTAGGAGGTCAGGCAGTATGACCCTGAAAGCACAGTGTGTGAAGCTGTGAATGTGAAGCCAAATGTGTAGTGGAGATCCCAGAAGTTTGGAGAAAGCAGGAATGTGGATCATATGAGGAAAACTTCAAGGAGGGAGCAGAGTTAGAATCAGAGAGAAGCATGGGAGCTATCAGAACTGAAAGTGCCATAGGGACAGAGCCACTCAATTTTTTAGGAGTTCACAACTTGCCACAGATTGCTAGAGACTCTGGACATAGAACTACAGGATTTAATGTTTGCCCTGCTGAATTTTGGATTTGCTTTGATCCCATTTCTTGGTATATCCCTGTTTGCCCCTTTTGGAGGAATGGTAATATATAACTTGTGTCATGGAATGTTGAAAGTGTTTAACTTTGTTTGCATTTGCACAAGGGCTAGCAACTAAGTTTGCCTTAAATCTCAGATGAGACTCTGGATTTAGACCTTTCAGCAATCCTGAAACTGTTAGGACTTTGGCAATTCTTCATAATGGACTGATCTTTTTTGCACAAAGGATATTCATGAGTCTTTGGGGATCCAGGGAAAGAATGTCATGGCTTCTGTTTAGATATTCCTTCCAAGACTCAAGTGGTTATAGGTGGGACTTTTTCAGAAGTGGCTGAATTTAGTGTGTGGTGCTGAAATTGAATCATGGTACAATGCTAAGTGCACTAAGACTGAGGGTGTGAATGCTACCCACCATAAATAATCTCAGTAAGATAAAAAGGAGCAGAAAGATACTGTTAAGACACCTGATTGCTTTTGCCTTCTTCTGTGTACAATGAACTGTTTTCCTCTGTGACACCTGTCTGTCATATATGATTCTGTCTTGGAGTCAACCAACTATGTACTGATACCTTTGTAAAAATTTCCCTGTTTAACTTTAGGTGTCAGGTGTTTTGTGTCAGCAATGAGAAAAGTAACTAATGCAGTCACTTCACTGATGATGGTAAGATTCCTACCCAAGGTTGGACCCTAACCTTTAAAAAAGAGCACAAATACTCAGGTTTTTACATAAAAACACTATCCCTCACCATAATTATAATGATAGCTTTAAACTTAACCCTAGAAACCTAACCCAAGAAATAAGTTATGTGCATGCAACACTATCTGTACATGTAAGCTTAACCATAACCATAACAATGGAAATCAAACCCCAATATTCAAGTGTATACACACTAATCCTATCTCTATCGCTAATCCTAACCCAAACACTATAAATAAAACCTTAACAGGGACGTTTATGCAAACCTACAAAATTTCTAAACTCAATCCCAGTACTAACCCTATCCCTAACATTGAAAAGCAAATCCTTATACTCAGAATATGCACAAGAACACTATCCTTAATCCTAATTCTTACCATAACATTAATTACAAGACTAGAAAGCTAAGCACAATACTTAGGTGTAAACATATAACTACTACACATAACACTATTCCTGATCTTAACCTTAGCATTAACCCAAGAGAGGGAACACCAATGCTATGTTGAATTCACAACACTATCTCTAACTCTCTACCTACAACTGCAAACCTAAAATGAACCCTACAAACTGAACTTCAGTACTCAGATGTATACACAAAAACATTATCTCTCACATAATTATAACACTAATCCTAAGGTAGAATGTGGAACCTGATAGTCATGTATGCACATATCAATACTATCCCTACCATAAAACTAACCCTAATCTGTATCCTAACCCTAGAAAGCTAACCTCAATATTCAGTTGCATGCATATGAATACTACCCTTAACCTTAATCCTAACCCTAGCTCTAACCATAGAAATCAAACCCCAATACTCAGTTATAGGCACACCTACATTATTCTTGTCCATTATCCTAACCCTAACATTAGAAAGCTTACTCCAGTACTCAGATGTATGTACATGAACACTATTCTAAATTGTAATCCTAACTATAGATCTATCCTTAACAGTGGAAATTGAACCACAAAACTCAGTTATATGCACACCAACATGATCCCTAACACTAATGTTAACCCCACCACTAAACCTCAACCTAGACATAGAAGCCCAAAATTCAGGTATACACAGACCAACACTATTGCTAAACCTAATCATAACACTAAGCATAAACTTAACCCTAGAAAACAAAGATCAATAATCTGGTGTATAAATACCAAAACTGTATATGACCATAATCCCAATCCTAACTCTATTCATAGCCCTAATTCTAGAAACTGAACCTCAACAGTTAGGTATATGCACATCAACACTATCCTTAAACCTAATATTAACACTAACTCTAAACCTAGAAAGCTACCCAAAGTACTCAAGTGTACAAACATCAACCCTATCCCTAAATGTAATTCTGTCTTTAACAATATCTTTTTTAAATGAAACCATGTACTCAGCTATATTAAAACTAATGCTATAGCTAAACCTAACCTTAATCCTAAACCTACCCATAAACCTAGAAAGTGAACTGCAATACTCAGGTGTATGCACATCAACACTATACCTAACCCTAACTTAACACTATCCCCACAAAGTGAACTCAGATATTCAGGTGTATGCATGTCCACACTGTTTTTAAACATAATCCTAACCCTAACCTAAATCTGTTTCTTCTGAGAACTCCAGTACTCACATATATACAAAGCAACACTATCTCTAAACCTACACCCAACTTTTACCCTAACCCAAAATCTAGAAAGTAAATCCAAATACTTAGATATATGCCCACCAGTGCATTCCTAGTGCTCATTCCAACACTCACCCTGACCCTAATTTTAAAAAGCATTCTCTGATAGTCATGTATAAAAATGAACCCTATTCATAACCTTATTACTGACACTAACACTAATCCTAAACCTATAAAGCCACCACCAATACTCAGGTATATGCAAATCAACAATATTCTTAATCCTAATTCTTACCCTAACTCTAGAAAAGGAACTCCAACACTTGGGTGTATGTACATCTCCACAATCTCTCACCATAATCCTAATGCTAACCCTAACCCTAGAAATCTAACCCAAATACTCAGTTATATGCTTACCAACACTACCCCTAAACACCAATACTCTGGTTTATGCATGTCAACACTAAATGACCTCCCTGTTTGAGAGAAGTAATAGCTATATTTATGTTAACAGAAGAAGACTTTCAGGCAAAAACCAGAAGTCCTGACTCCCTATCAGGTCACAGAATTACTTGAGACCCAGGGTTACTTGTGGTTAACAGGGGAGTGGCTTGCCAACCATCAGACCATGCTCTTAGACACTCCTTATACTCTTAATCCTGCCCCTCTAATGGCTTTAGGCACAGAAATTAGCCACAGTCATGAAGTAGTGATCCCCCAGACCTATAAATGCAGGCAGGATATCAGTGATCTTCCTTTCCAAGACTATGAAGAGGTCTTGTTCCTGGATGGAACTATGCAGTTGTCAGTTTGCAACAGATCATTGAGGCAAAATCCCTTTTCTCAGAGACCAGTTCTCTAACAGCAGTGCTAATAGCCCTTACCAGGGTAATGATATTCAGATTGACTCCAAATATACCTTTCTTGTGTTACATATCCTTGCAGCAATCTAGAATGAAAGGGCTTGCTAACTAATAAGAAATCATCTATAAAACATATGAAGGAAATTTTACAACTCTTAGAGGTTGTCTATCTTCCCAAGCTGTCATTCCTTGCAAGGGATCTCAAAGAGACATGTCTCAAGTCTCCTTGGGAAAACCAAAGACTGACAGGAAAGCAAGAAAGAGTATCCCTATAGCCCCTCGGGACCCTAACCTTATTCCTAGATCCTGAGCAACCATTCTGGTTCTTTCTGAAGGGATGCAATGACCAACTTTAAAAATCTCGCATGGAAAATGGTCATTTGAATTTTCACATGACTAAGAAGGAATCTATTCCTCAGAACCTCTGGAAAACCTGTGGTTCCTCTTCAGAAAGCAAGACTTCAGTATTGCTCCAGATGTAATGAGTCACTAATGACTCCAATTCACTACAATTTAAATGGCCACCTATATGGAGATTCTTGTTTTAAATTAGACCCACTACATAGGTAATCTTACTAAGTCATCATTCATAGTCACTGACCTATGATCAGTTGTTGGGAACTGAAGATAGACTCATGGATATCTGCCCTGCCCTATGGGATCTTCAATTACAGGGATTATTGTGAGCATCTGCCCTGCATTATGGGAATTTTTATCTACATAATTGCTGGCATCTGTTACAACTTATGCATGCTGGGATAGTAGGTGTGAAGACTTAGGACCAAATAAAGGTGTGGCAAGCTCGAGTATTTGGGCTTCTGCTGCCTGAAATGGCAAGAGTGGGTCTGGGCTCAGCCTTTTTCTATTTTCTGCCTGTTGTATTTCAACTTGTGCCATCAGAACTCACAGGAGACTAGAACTTGCTGCAGAGATTCTGGTTACATTCCCTTCCCCAGACCCCCACAATTAGTTATTGAAAAATTTTCACTGGTCCTGGGATTTACTGCTGAGGCATGAGCCCTATACTTCTATGTAGTAAAGTAGTACCTAGATGTTTTTCTTCTAAGTGAATAATGACACTCACATGTATAGCCTTGGGTTGTTAAAAGGATAGACTAGCTATCCCTATGGCCACCAATGCTACAACTCTGAGCTACACCACCCTTCATCTTGCTGAAGCCAGCACAGGGTTAGAACCATGTCCTATGCTTCCATGGCCTGCCTACTGTTGTGGTGTCTTTGTGGCCTAAAACTGTTGTGGCCAGCTGCAGATGATGCTGGACAGAATACAAATCCATTTCCTTGATGCAACAAATTTCCCCATTTACCACTTCTATTAGTGCTAGAAATTATTGAAAGGCACAGTCTATGTGCACAAGCCTAAAGGCAATGACTATTGGTACTCCATGAAGATGACTTTCATTGAGCCAAAACTGAATTCCAAGGTAAAGTCCTGTGCTTATTTTCTTCCCCTAGTTCCCAGGAAATGAGACTTTCTGCTGTTTTCCCTAGAGTTCTGAGATGAGTGGTGGGGGCAATTTCTTTGCCTTCTGGCTAAGGGAGATCTAGAGGCTATACAGGTTGTTATCTTCTGCCCTCATTTCATATGTCTTCCTTACTATCTTAGAACTCCAAGGGAGATCCTTGCTTAGTTCTGCATTGTCAAGGTCAAGAGGCTAAAGGGGTGCTTTGTCAGATGAGATACTCAAAGAGAAAAAGACACGTGGGGAAGACATTAGGAAAAACAGGAACAACTCTATTTTATAGCACAGCACTTATAGTGGCTGTTATCAGCTTGCTGAGACATACTGAGTCATAACATCGAGGTATCCTTGCATGGGTGTGTGGTGCATCTGTGGTTGTCTATGTTGATTCATTATTATATAATGAGGTCTCATCATGTTCCTATGGAAAACGATGGTGTCATGCCCTCTGGTGTCCTCAGAAACCCAGGCTTTCAATCCATCTGACAGTGGCCCACTATCTGCATGTAGATATAATTATCTAAGGAGTACCTTAAATTGATGGTTCACTAGAGCTAGATTTACTTAGACAATCTCAGGCCCTTTCAAAATGGAGAACATCAAGACAAGAATAATTAATTTTCAGGTTTTTCTGAGGTATGTAACTGCCTGCTTTTACATCTAGTTCAAGATCCCATGCAGCAATGTCTAGAAGTTTTCATATGTGCACTTACTTTGAACTTCAGAAAAAGAAGAAACTTGCAGATTACCCCATAAATAGATCACCTTCTCCAGGTAGAAGGAATTACTCCATTATGGAAGCGAGCCAGCCCTCCCTCCCAAGCAAGGACAATAATGGAAATCAATTAATTACTCCTTAGCCATAAGGATTTACCTGGAGCTACTAAATCAGGATTAAGGTAATGATCAACTGGATCTCAGTAAACCATCACCCCATAAAACTGGCCCGTTCTTACGAGCAGACCATTTTAAAACTCTTTTATCAGAGTAAGTCCCCCTCCAGTTACTTTAGCTGAAGAATTTTCTTTTCTCCCTCACTAACTAACAACACTTTTTATGCCTCATGCTGACATGTCCTGCAATTCTTTTTCTATGATTTGACTCAAGAACCTACTTAATTGGCTTAGTTGAGGTCTCCATTTGCTCTTTGGGAGACCTCATGAAACCCATTTTGATAACATAATGATACCTGAAACATGGGAAATATATGCTGAAATATTTAGAGTGCCTTGATGTCTGCACAGAGAGATGTTTGAAAGGGAGGAGAAAGTCAAAGAAGGTAGAGAGCAGGGATAGTGAAATATTAACTGGTGGATCTAAGTGAAGAGTATGTGGCTGTTCTTTGTAGTATTCTCTCAGCCTTTTGTAAGTTTGAAAACCTTCACAAAGAAGTTGGAAAACTACAAAGTGAAAAAGAAAGAAGAAGACCGAATCAGTTTGCACATTTTATAGACGTGAGTTAGGATGATCCCTATGAAGAGGCAGTTTGGTCTAGGTTTGAGAGGGTCACTAGAAATCTTAATGAGGCAATAATTTTTTTGAGACAGGTTCTCACTTTGTAGTTCAGGCTAGTCCTGAACTCACTGTGTAGCCCAGGCAAACCTTGAACTCAGCAATCCTCCTGCCTCTGCCTCTCGAGTGCTGGGATTACAGATGTGAGCCACTATGCCCAGCATTGTGGTTGTGGTACTGATTGCTGGTGGATGTGACTCGTCATGCCCAGTATTGTTGTATGTGATACCGAGGATCAAACCTAGGAACTTGCGCTTACTAGACAGGCACTGGAACCACTGAGCTAAATCTCCGGCCCATGAGGTAATAATTTTAGAATAGTTTAGAGGCAAAATTAGATTAGAAAGAATTTGAATAAGAGTAGGAGTTAAGGCAGTGGAATCAATAAAGCAGGCTGAGAATTTAAACAGTGGTAAAAAGAGAAAGGAAGCTGGGCTGAGCACAAAATTTTGGAAAAATATTTATAGCACTATCAATTTTCACTTTGGTATGGATTCATCTTAATATGAAGTTAATAATTGAACTTCTAGCTCCCCTATCTATAGATGACTTTCCTGAAATATAAAATGATTTAGAAAAAAATGCACAGTAAAAGAATAAAATGCACAATGCTACCATCTAGAGTATCCTCTGACAATTACACTCATTGTTTAACAGTGACATGGGTGGTTTGCTCAGAAACTAGTTTAGAGCTTCTAGGTTTTTGTATTTATGTGTTTGGTGCTTGAATAAATCCCATAAGAGTATAAACGTTCTTAATACACCTCAGTGTTTGGAATCCAATATTTTAACCTGTAACTTCAATATTTCAAATCACGACAAAGGTTAAAATTAAATTTCAAACAAGTAGAGACATTTTGGCAATACTTTAATGTTTCTTTGGAAATGAACTGAACCATTTAGAAGACACGATGAGCCCTACGTAAAATAACTGAAGGGATGATTGTGTTTAGCATGGACAAAGATGATTGTGTTTTAGAAATTTTTTGTTTGTTTTAAAAACTACATTAAGTGTACATATGGGAATGCACTTTCAAGAAATAATAGGCAGAGTAATTTAGAGTAAAGAGGGCTGGTATTTGAAGAGTGTATAGAATCTCAACATTTGAAGGTGGGGCAAACACTGAAAGCTATAGGTAGAGGGAACATTTGAGAAACAAAGGCAGAAGAGCTGAGGCAGTTTTATAAAACATAAGTCATTTCTGATGTGATCAGATATAGAATGCATTAGGATGACTGGTGGGAAAGAAGGTGCAAGGTTTTTTTTTTCCATCTACCTGCCTCTCTTCTCTTTCCCCAATCAGATTCCTTCTTGACAATAGGAGATTTCATTTGGTTGTTTATCTCTAAAGGCTAAATAATTTGACTGGGTACACAGTTGGTGATTAATACTATTTTAATGTTATATCTCCTAAGAGTCTGGATGAAAGAACTAAGAATGAAATTAGCTGCTGAGATTTCACTACTTGATGCTGATCATTCTGTACTTGAAATCAGGCACGTCCAACTCCCAATTAACTAGAGCAGTACTTCTCAGGATTTGATATATATAACCTGGGGATCATGTTATTATGCAGGTGTTTATTCTTTGGTTTCACAAGGGGTGTGTTTTTCTGCATTTCTAATAAACCGTCTAGTGATAGCTATGTTAGTAGGCAGGGGATCACACATTGAGAAACAAGCATTTAAAGGGCTTCCACCTTCCACTCATTGAACTTTACAGACTCCAGTAAATAAATGAATACAGATAATATTTCTTAATTTAATAACCCAGTGAAAAAGCTCAAATTAAATAAAAGATATTATGAACATTTCCTGCCACTATATTTGTTGAAGTACATCTGTATGAGTACTTTCTGATTCATTTTTTTTGCTTTGCTTTGATGAATATTAGTATATTTAGTTGGGCTTACAATGAAATTTAGTCTTTTATGAAAAAGGGTAAGTCTTAATTCTCCAGAAATAGACCTATCTAATGTTTGAACATGTCTTCCATCTAAATTCATGTCTGTTTTCCCATAATAATGAAAGCCTTTGTTTGTCAAGCTATTCTGAAAATGATTTTTGTTACATGTAGGAGTGTGGCTGTAGCCATATGTCATGTTTTTTGAAGTTTATTAATTTTATTCATTTCATTATCTTCATCATTTGTGCAGGCTAAGAGGTATAAGTTTAATGTTGATTTCTAACACTGTTGGGATCAAAATCTGTAAGAAAATGTTCTGACATGGCTCATGTTTGGTGTCTCCCCAAAGCCTCAAGTTTTTACAGAGGTGATTTAATCTAAAATGAGTGAGTCATCCATGGTGGAACTAGGCCCAAGTGCACTGAGATTAGGGAGATGAGTGAGTGCTATCTTACTTAAGCAGTCTGAATAAAACAAAAGGGGCAGGAAGAAGCTCTCTTGTTACCTTTACTGCCTTGTATGCACCATGTTGTTTCTTTTCCAGGATGCTTTTTTGCCAGCCGACCTTTGGAGCCAGCAAATTATTGACTCAAGCCTCTACAAATTGTGAGCCAAATAATCCCCTTCCCTTTAACTTTGGGTGTTGAGTATTTGATCTCAGCAACGAGAAAAAAGTAACTAACGCAGAAATGTGGTACCAGACAAATGAGATCATTGCTGTGACATTACCTGGTCACATGGCTGGTCCAAACCTTTGGAACTGGCTTGTGGGAAGAGGAAGAGTTAGGAAAGTTTTGGAGGCATTGGCTACACACAAGCAGTGCTAGAATGGCTTAGGCCATTCTATGTGGAAGTTTCTGGTCAGAACTTAGAAGATCAAAAGTGTAGTAAAGACCAAGCTTATGTGGTTTCTGCTGGGAAGAAGTACTGTACTGGCTGCTAGACTACAGAAGGTATGTATTATGGCTGGAAAGAAAGTTTGTCTGCATTTTGCTCATGTTCAGAGAATTTGCCACAAGATTTGTAGCTGTCAGCTGAAGAAGCAGTGCTGGAATGCGTTATGCTGTTCTGTATGTAATGTTCTAGTTATAGCTCAGAGGACTAGAAAGCTTGTAGAGACAGGCTAGGGAAGATTCTGCTGGGAAGAAGGATGACATTGGTTGTTGGAATTCAGATGATATGTGTTATGGCTTGTCAGAAAGTGTCTGCATTTTGTTCACGTCCAGAATCTTTATCTGAGACTAAGGGCAGTGAATTATTCAGTCTTGCAGAAGAAATTTCAAGGAAACCTAATATTGAAGTCATGGCACAGTTACTGTTGGGAGATTTTAGCCAGATCTATGTTGAGAATCAAGAACAAAGAGCTCAGAAAAATGATTTAAAATGTTTTGAGTTTGGCCAGAAAGGAAGTTCCAGTAAAACTGGGGACTGCGAAGATGGAGCAAAGTAGGTCTTGATTGCTGAGAAGGAAGAGAAAGAATGGGAGAATAGAAAAGATGGCTCAAAGGCATCACAGGAAACAGCAGGACTCCACCCTTCACAGTCTCAGAATTGTAAAGGTAAAAGGTTTTGCACTGAGAAGTAAGCCCCAGAGTACAGTGTTCCAGAATGTCAGGGGCCTAGGGACGTTTTCCCAAAATGGTGGCTTAAAGAAGTTGTTCCTTGGGATTTGTTTCATAGGTACTGACACCCTACAGCTAAAAGAGTAGGAAACCTGGTTAAAATTCCATGTCGTGGCAGACCTTGGCATCATCTATAGGGTGGTGGTTTTAGGCCCATGCGGAATGCATGAGTTGTGGTGTCAGGAGGGCTTTCACTCAGATTTTAGAAGGCCTGGAAGGTCAGGGAATGTGGCCCAGAGAGGACAGTATGTGAAGTTGTGAGTGTGAAACCAAAGGTGCAGTGGAAACCAAACCAGTTTGAAGAAGTCAGGAGTGTGGATTGTCTGAGGAAAACTGCAAGGATGGAGCAGAACTGGCCCAAGAAGGAAGCCATGGCAGGTATAACCACTGGGAGTGCCACAAGGGCAGAGCCACCCAACCCCTTTGGAATTCACATTTCATCACAGATTGCTTCAGATGCTGCACACGGATCTATAGGATTTAATGGTTGCTTTTCTTTATTTAGTACTTGTTTTGGTCCTATTCCTTTGTATCCTCCTGTTCGTAAATTTTGGAACAGAAATTTCTACCTTGTGCCATTGAATGTGGGAAGTGTTGAACTTTATTCTCATTGTACAGGGGCTTGCAGCGAAGAGGTGCTTTAAATATCAGAGGAGACTTGGACTTGGACTTTCCAGCACTGCTGAAAGTGGTAGGGCTTTGGCACCTGTGGGAGGTGGACTAAATGCATTTTTGTATAAAGGCATGCAGGTGTCCTTGGAGTAAAATGTCAAGGCTCATACTTAGATATCACCTCAAGGACTTATGCTTTTCCAGAGGTGCTTGAATCTAGAGTGTTTGATTGATTAATGTTGGGACTAGGCCAAAGGCACTGGGATCTAAATATTCTGAATAAGATAAAAGGGGGAGGAAGAGGCTTTCTTGTTACCTTTGCTGCCTTGTACACACCATGTTGTTTCTTTTCTGAAATTCTGGTTTGCCATCTGTGCCTTGGAGCCAGTTGATTATGAACTGAAATCTCTACAAACTATAAGCCAAATAAAACCCTTCCTTTTAACTTTGGGTGACAGATGTTTTGTTTCAGCAGGGAGACTGAAGCAACTAACACCTAACACAATTTTCATAGTGAAACTAGAAATGATTGTAAATTTTTGCATAAAATTATTAGGGTTTTATAAATTACATAATATTACATAATCAATGCAATTATGGGAAAACTAGGGTGCTAGTACTATCAAGAAAAATAGACAATTTTTAAGGTGAAATGAGAGTTTTCCTTCAAAATGTATTATGAAAAATAGAGATATAGCAATGAGGTATTCATTGGAGGTAAAAAGAGGCTATTTGACCTTCTACTAGAAACCTGACCTTTCTCTTCTCTTAACATTTGAGTTGCCCATTTGCTCAGTTCCAGAGTATGAATTTACAAGACCCTTCAGCTGTCTAAATTTGGTCATTGGTGTCTGTTCAGCAATCACTGACCACCTAGAGATCTACTCTCATATGAAGCTGAAAGAAGAGGAAGAGATTGTCTGCTATCATCTATCCGTCCATCTACCTATAGATCATCTATCTATCATCTATATCTATCTATCTATCTATCTATCTATCTATCTATCTATCATCTATCTATCTATCTATCATCTATGTATCTATCTATGTATCTATGTATCTATCTATCATCTATCATCTATCTGTCTTTCAAGAACACAAGATGAACAATGAGAGAAATTTATTTTATAATCCATATTCCTTGAAGAATAGAGCATTTGTTAAGCTTTACTCTTTATCTCAAAGAGGTGGGATACCTTAAATCATCAAGACAGCGATTTAAAAACACATTCATTTTTTGTGAGGAGGAATTGGGCTCCTCACAAATTTGAAGGCCTGGAGCACTCAGGTCTAGAAATCAAACAAAACAAGGGTTATCTGATTCTCTGCTGCTATTCAAGTACAGTTTTGATTTGAATGAGAATTCTGTGTGAAGGTTAGTCCTTTTTCATTAGTGTGTTCCTTTTTACTTTTTTCTTTCTTTGCTCCTTGATATACAAGTTTAAAAATTATGATGTTTTATTTTTTATAAAATAAAAAATTAAAATAATAATGCTTTAATACTAAAGAATTATACATAGTTTCTTTTAATCACACTTCCCAAAACTATATTTTGTTAATAGATCGGTACAAGTTCAGAATTTTAATATACAGACATATGAATTATTTGGGAGCTTATAAAAATTAGAAGACATGTTACATACATTTTGGTAATGTTTATTAATGCTTCCTGGATACTTTTCCATGTTAATACATAAAAACTTCTTTCTTCATAATATTCCATTGTCCTATTCTTTTTTTTTTTTTTTTTTCTTTTTGAGACAGGGTCTCACTTTGTAGTTCAGGCTGGCCCTAAGCTCACTATGGTGCCCAGGCAAGCTGCCGCGAACTCAGCAATCCTCTTGTCTCTGCCTCCCGAGTTCTGGGATTACAGGCGTGAGCCACCACGTCTGGCATTGTGGTATGCGGTGTTGATTGTTGGTGGGCGTGTCTCCATGCCCAGCATTATATGTGGTTACCGGGGATCGAACTCAGGTCCTTGTGCTTGCGAGGTAGGCACCAGAACCACTGAGCCAACCCTCCGGCCCTGTCCTATTCTATTTAACCGTTTTCTCATTAATAGAAATTTCAATTTATTTCATTTTTTTCTATATGAATTGTTATACAACATATATGGTTGTATAGCACAAGCTTTCTATAACTTAAATAGAAGTCTTGAGTGAAAACATTTCCATTTTTGAATGGTATACATTGTGAAAGTTCATTTTTAAAAGATAGTGGCTATTTAAATCTCAATGGATATATCAATGTTTATACAAGTTTATTTGTTAGAATTCTTACCAACACAGGACATTTTAATCTTTTTTTTTTATTTTTGTCAGTTGAAGGATGGTTGTTCTGGTATTGTTTTATTGTATATTTCTCTTGTAACTGATGAAGCTGAGCATTTGCCCATATGTTTGATGGACGTTTATGTTCTTCTTATAGAGGACTTACTTCTATGAAGAGTTGTAGAGGACAAACAAGCCCAATTTTGGTGATAGAATTCTGATAGTGAGAAAGATTTGTCATTCTGCTGGCTTAAGAAGAAAAATGTGTCTTTAAATCTGCAATGTGCTTTTTATATAGTAAATGCTGAAAAGAAACCAATACTCTTCATATATACATATTTTTTTGAGACAGGGTCTCGCTTTGTAGTTCAGGCTGGCTCTGAGCTCACTATGTAGCCTAGGCAAGCTTCGAACTCAGCAATCCTCCTGTCTCTGCCTCCTGAGTGCTGGGATTATAGGCGTGAGCCACCACGCCCGGCACTCTTCATAAATTTTTGAGGTATAAAGACAGTAGCACAAAGGGAAACATGGAGGTTTAAAGGTGTTGGGAGTCTGGCATTATAATCCTAATCATTCTTTGATTTGTTCATTATTAGGCAAACAGCTAATAACTGTGCTAGTCACTATGTATCTGGTGGTTAACCCAACATCCTTCTTTTTTTTTTTTTTTCTTTTGAGACAGTGTCTTGCTTTATAGTTCAGTCTGGCCCTGAGCTCACTGTGTAGCCCAGGGAAGCCTCGAACTCAGCAGTCCTCCTGCCTCTGCCTCCTGAGTGCTGGGATTACAGGTATGAGCAACCACGCCCAACATCCAATATCCTTGTTTTTCAGACTGAATGAGTTTGAATTTTGGTTCCATCTCTTTCAGCTTTATTATCTTGTACAAATTGCTTCATGTCCCTGTGCCATAGTTTTCTCATCTCTCAAATGGGTCCGATAATAGTATGTGCTTCCTAGTTAATGAGAATGTTAAACAAAATAATGAAAGTAAAATTCTGTGTACAGATTAGACATCCTGCAAGAGTTATATTTATGATTCCTCAAAGTGAGTTATTTTCTCCTTGCCCAATATCAACTCTGGAGAAACTATGAAGCCAGAGAGAAGCAAAGTTTCTAAGAACCAGTGGCACCACAACTATTACTACTATGACTACTGTGAGAACTATTTGAAAATACTGAAACTGACTTGAGCTTGTGCATGTAGAAAGTGGGTGATTATAACTTGGTGGAGAGGATCCAAAAGCAGCAGTGATTTGTTGGGGATGAAGAACATTTTTAGTGTTCTATTCCTGCCTTTCTCCTGTGTAGTCCTGAGATAAATACTGACTGCTTTACTCACTATAATAATCCCTTACCATGCTCCAAAATTACTGTGTAATGCTTATGAGTGGACAGGCTACTCAAAAGTTTTACTCAAACAACTTTTTGAGTGAGGAGCTGATGAGGATCGGGGTACATTAATAAGCTGCCCTTTGCCATTCTTTTCTTCCCTTCCCCCATCCAGTCTCTTAGATTTGCTCCATTGCAGTTCAAGATGATTGCTCACAAGCGTTGCTTTATGATGTTTCAGGAAACAGTTACAGCAGCATTTCTGTGATGTCTTGGAACCTCCACCAGGAGTAGACAGAGTCCTGGTCTTTAGTATTTCCTTTATATATACTATTAGAAACTGTAGCTGTTAGGGGAAGGAATAAATATGATACAGAAAGAAAATAAAAGAGCATGTATAAAGGGGGGAGGAGGGGGGAGTGGGTAGGGATATGGGTAAAAATGAGAATTAACTTGTGGCATATACTGGTACAAATTTCCCAATGTTACATGTGATTTTGAGATGTATATAAATTGTACCAATAAAGAATTCAATTTTAAAAAAAAGAAACTGTAGCTGCTACCCTAGGAAATAGGAATGAACATACTTAGGCTTTTGAAAAGGATGATTGACTGCTGTAGAAGAAAGACCTGATGGGACAACCATCATCTGACACAGAATGATCCAAGTAAAGACGCTATCAATTGTAACTATGCAAGGGAAATCCACTTAAGGTGTTTTGTAAAGTTAGTAACATAGGATGCAAGACATAAAGTCCGGAAGGACTGAGTGGAAAACACTGGCTATAAAATACATATTTACCTATGTATATTCCATTTCTGAAACTATTTTTTATTTTATTTTATTTTGAGACAGGGTCTTGCTTTGTAGTTCAGGCTGGCTCTGAGCTCACTGTGTAGTCCAGGCAAGCCTCGAACTCAGCAATCTTCCTGTCTTGGCCTCCCGAGTGCTGGGATTACAGGCGTGAGCCACCGTGCCCGGCCTGAAACTCTTTATTCTTCTGTACTGACATCAGTATTCATCTCATACCATTTTACTTCAGCCTGAAAAAATTCTTTTGCATTTATTTTTTAACTATAATTTTGTTTCAGAATAGGTCTGAATTTACAAAACTTGCAAAAATAATATATCCTTCCTTATATCCTACATGCTGTCTCCTCTGTTAGTCATCTTTTATTAGTATGGTACATTTGTCATAATAAATGAATCAATAGTGCTATATTTTATTAACTAAAGTCTATATTTTGACTTCCTTAGATTTTACCTAATGTTTTATTTTATGTCTTATAATCACTTCAGAGATATCATATTGCATTTTAGTGTATATTATTGGGCTCCTCTTGGCTGTAACAATTTCTCAGACTATTTTTAATAATCTTGACAATTTTGAGGAGCACAAGTCAGATATTTTGTAGAATGTTATCTAATTGGGCTTGAATCTTATTTTTGTTGTTGTTGTTGTGGTTTGAGTATTTTTTTCCACACCTAAACTGTGATTATGTGTTCTTTGGAATAAAACTGTAAAGTGCCATTCGTATCACATCATATCAATGGTCTATGTTATCAGTATGATTTCTCATTGATGATATGAATCATTGTTACCTGTCAAAGGCTTGATTAGTGAAGTTACTAGCATCTACTTCTTTTCTCCAATGAACTCTGTGAAAGGAAGTTGTACTATGCAGTTTGCATATGAGCTGTAAGCAGAATACATGAATTACTGAGAATTTTTAATGTGAGAGTTTTGGCTACTCTGTTCCTTTTAATCATTTAGTAAATCAGTTATGGCATGGATGTTTATTGCATATTCTGTTATAACCTAACATTACTTAATTTTCTTGTTCAAATTGTTCTATCTTTGGTTATTGGAAGCTCTTCCAGATAATTTGTGTGTCCTTTTGACAGACAGATCTCACTTTTCTAGCATTTCCTCTCTTTCGCATCTTCTGTAGTAATAAAGTAATAAAGCTCTAGTAATAAAGTCAGGCACTTCTTCTAGCAGCTTTGTATCCTTATATTGCAGAAACATCTTAGAATCCAAAATATGGACACTGAGTATAATATTCCAGGCTTTGCAGCTTTGCTGGTGAAAAGTTTTCTTAGTTTTGGTTCGCCTTACAAACTGTATATTTGGCCTTTATCTCGGAATGTTTTTTCCAAAATAAAGAATACTAAGTTAAAAAAATTGGAGGAATATAATCATAATGTATTCCTAAAATGTACCAAATGAACTCAATTTAAAAAAAAAACAAGAAAACACTTCCTATTTTCAAAAATCTATCACACATTTTAAAACTTATTTACATCTACAGGTTCTCATGCCAGAGAAAAGATAGGGTATTTACATATCTGGGATCTATAGGAAATATTCAAATGGAATGTAGTGGGGGAACATAATGAGGGGAAAGAATAAATATGATTTGGAAAGAAAAAGAAATAGCATGTATATAAGTGGTGGGGTTGTGGGTGGGTAGGGATATGGGTAAAAATGAGAATTAACTTGTGTCATATAGTGGTACAAGTTCCCCAATGTTGACTGTGATTGTGAACTGTATATAAAATGTACTAATAAGAATTCAACTTTTTAAAAAAGCAAAAAAAAAACCACCAAGAAAACACAATTGGATATAGAAATCTAAGTTTGTCTCTATATTCTACTTGTGTTTTTCATTCCTATGACATGATCTGGAAATTGCCTTCAGGTAGCAAGATAAGAAATTATACAGATTATCACATCTCTTTCCCTTTTTTCAGTGTTCAGAGTTCTGTTCTGCCTATTGTCTATTCTCTGAAGAACAATGGTTTCCCATATTTTTTCCAGTGTTTTAGTTATTTATTATAGGAGGGCAATCCCAGTGCTAGTTTTTCTGTCATGGGTGGGAGTGGATGAAAATAATGACAAAACCACTGATGGAAGCAATCATAGGATCAGTGTAGCTAAAGAACAAATTAGTAAGTTAAAGATACTATTGAAGAACTTTTTTAGAAGGTAATAGGATAGGAAAAGGAGATGCAAAATATGAAAGGAAAGCTAAAGGATATGGAAATTAGAACTAAATATTCCAATATCAAATGTAGGAATCTAAGAATTAAATAAAAATAGAAAGAACTTTTTTTTTTGAGACAGAATCTTGTTTTGTAGTTCAGGCTGGCCCTGAGCTCACTATGTAGCCCAGGCAAGCCTCGGACTCAGCAATCCCCCTGCCTCTGCCTCCAGAGTGCTGTGATTACAGGCATGAGCCACCATGCCTGGCAAGAACTTATTATTTTAAGAAGTAATGTTTGAGTCATTTATACTCGAATACACATACTTTGAGGACATACTCACAAGTGAAATAAATAGATCAAATAGGTGTGTAAATATCAAATCTTTGCTCTAGTATGAGAAACTGAAGATGTAAATAAGTTCTAGAATATATGATAAATGTTGTGAAATAGAAAATATTCAAAGGGAAAAGTGTAGGGTTAAGTAAAAAGGGGAAGAAAAGTATGATGGTAAAAGTAGGAAACAAAGCATATGTATATAGGGGGTGGGGAGTGTAGGGTGGGTAGGAGAATGGAGAAAATGAGAATTAAGTCTCATCATATATTGGTACAAATTATCAATATTGAGTGTAATCATGTGTATATAAAATGTACTAACAAAGAATTCAATTAGAAAAAGTAAAAGAATAAAGACTTCATGTTGAAAACAGTCACAGAGTAGTAACCAGAATAAGAAGCAATTCCAGTACTAGGAATACTGTAGTAAACATTAAGAGAATCAAAGAGAAAATTCTAAAAGGATCTTGAAAGAAGAAATACTAGAGCTACAAAAGAACAAGGACAAGATTGGTCTCAGACTTCTCAGTAGCAACACTAGATGTAAGAAAAAATGGAGGGAACTAGGTAGGGGGAGGGTGAAAGCAAAGAAGTCAAAGAAAGAAGTTAATGGTAAAAAGGCAAAAATGGAAACAAAGCTTAAGTATATGGGGGTTAGAGGTTGAAGGGAGGGCAGGGGAATCAGAAAAATTAAGAATCAAGGGCCGGAGGGTTAGCTCAGTGGTTCCGGCACCTGCCTCGCAAGCGCAAGGTCCTGAGTTCGATCCCCGGTAACCACATATAATGCTGGGCGTGGAGACTCAGGCCCACCAACAATCAACGCCGCATACCACAGTGCCGGACGTGGTGGCTCACGCCTGTAATCCCAGCACTCGGGAGGCAGGGACAGGAGGATTGCTGAGTTCGCGGCGGCTTGCCTGGGCACCAGAGTGAGCTCAGGGCCAACCTGAACTACAAAGCGAGACCCTGTCTCAAAAAGAAAAAAAAAAAAAAGAATCAAGATATATCATATGCAGGTATAAATTCTCAATGACGAATGTGATCATAATGTATACCTCAAGTATACCAATGAACTGAATAAAGGAAACAAAAAGAGAGAAAAAATACAATATCCTTGGGGAGATGAACAGGAGGTCTTTACAGAGGAAGAAAAACAATTATTGAACAAAAGCCTCATCACCCAACAGAGTATTGCATACCTGTCTTGAGCAAGTCTTTCAGGACAAAAGAATTAGGTATATTTTCCCCCAGTGGAACATTGTTCTCCTCTGAGGTTAGAACGAACTATCCCATATTGCATTGGGATGACATGGATTTTACATTTTAGATTGCTTTGATATTCATTGCCGCCATTCCAATTTTTGTGGAAGAGAAAGCTCAGTTGTGCTTGTGTTCAAGGGATGATTTTTACATTGCACAGACAACAAAACTGAGGCCCACTAAGGTCTTGCTCTTGATCAGTGACAGGGTCAGACTCAGCCCCCTAAGTTTCTCATTGTTACATTTCTGCTGTTTCTTTTTTCTTTCCTCTTTTTTCCTTCTTTCTCCCTTCCTTCCTTCCTTCCTTCCTTCCTTCCTTCCTTCCTTCCTTCCTTCCTTCCTTGCTTCCTTCCTTTCTTTCTTTCTTTCTTTCTTTCTTTCTTTCTTTCTTTCTTTCTT
>PVIC010020566.1:0-29413 GCA_004025085.1 Thryonomys swinderianus
CCCACCTCAGAATTTGAAAATGTAAATGTCTTTCTTCTGCTCAAGAGAGCACTGCCTGCTATTGCTGGCCCTCTTCAGGACCTGGTCCTCCACTCAGGGCACTGGAAACTTGCCCACTGGGTCCTTTTTCCTCCCAGTAGATGCAGTGGGCACCTACATGTCCATTCTCTAGGTCAAAAAACACCAGACATCCATCCTGGATGTAGGACAGGGTTTGGCGCCATGCCTACCCCTTACCTCTGAGTTGCCTCCTCCTCATCTACCAGGGAGGGGCACTGAGACCGCATTCATCCAAAGGACATCTGTCAAGCAAGAGGGGAGGGGTTAGCTGACTCCCTTAGACTGGGGCCTCCTTCCCTGAGGAAGACATGAAATCCAGACAAAAAAGTGGGATTGAAATTCAAGCCCTGTCACCTTGATCTCCTTGAATCTCAGTTTCCTCATCTAGGAAATGAGATGACAAGAATGCATAGCTCAGAAGGCAGCTGTGACAATCAATTGAGATAATCTGTGCAGAGGCCCAGGACAGAGCCTGCTGTGCAGAAAGCACTTAGCAAACACTCATTATCCTTCAGTGCATTAAATGCAGATCCAGGAAAGCACATAGCCACATACAGAAGTGATTCACTGAAGCCCCATCTCTGTCTATCTCATGCTTCTGCAGGAAGTCTTCCTGCAGGAGCCTGGATTTATATTCATCTCCACTAAATTCCATTTCTCAAGATATGCCCCCTTGTTATGGCTGTGTGGTCCCATTTCTGCTTTCACACAATTAAGATGGAGTTGGCTATGGGTTCAACCAAAACCCAGGCTCTACACCCCTGAGGCATACACTTTACTTGCAGTTTGGCCATGTGGCTAAGTTCTGGCCAATGGTGAATGGGCAACAATGATATGCATCCCTCCTAGTCTGACTCTTCAAATCTCCCTCATGATCCTCCATTCTCTGCTTTTCCTATCTGCCTGTCAGGAGTGAAGGCCTATGGTCCTAGTATGTTCTCTGAGGAAGCCGGAAGGCTCCTGGGTTCCTGAGTCACCATGTGGATGGGCACTTGTAGGACACTGCCTAGAGTTCTACAGGAGTGATAAACTTCTATGATGTTAAGTCATTCAAATTTGGGGTCCTCTCTAGTACACCACCTACAGTTACCATAAGTGACTCAATAAGATCCTTTCTGGTCACCCTTCTTGCTCTCTGGGACTCATAGGTAGATTTGTATGCTCCCTGCGTTTGCCCCAACTGATGCAGGAGTCGATGGGGACCACAGTGAAACATCAGGCTTGACCGAGTCAGCAGGAGCTAATGGTAGACATGGGCTGCTGCCGACAATGAGTGCCACAGACACATATGAAGGGCTCTCAGCAAAGGCTCCATGGCTCATTTATTCATGTGTCTGTCACGTGCAATTAACAGAGCTGAACAGGACCTTATCCCAAATCTCTGTAAATCCAGAGCTCTACAGAACTGTCCAAAGTTAGGCTGAGGATTTAGCTCAAGTGGTATTGCACCTACCTTGGAAGCCTTAAAAAAAAAGAATTGTTCAAAGTCCCACAGTTGACTAGCAGCAAAGCTGAACTCTGCTGTTAGCAGGCGACTTTACACTGTGGACAACTGTTCTGGTAGAATGGACCAAGATCCCTTACAGAATACTCTCTAACATTTACTGTCAAGTAGTCACCTGAGCCCTGCAGAGAATAACCCTGTCTTTGTCAGACCAATTTCCTGGAAGAGTTGCTTTCATTCAAACATCCAGAGACATTTCCCCTGGCAACAGGTTTTAGCCAGTGACCAAGTCTAAGACCTGCCTAGGTACAATCTGTGGAGAGAAAAGTAACATCTTTTTCTTTATTGGTAGGAAACAGAAATTCAGTAATTATATTATACCTAACAAGAGACCCTATTTTCAGACTTCTACATGTTTTTGAATCTGTAAACAATTTTCCTATTGAAGCAGCCTGCTTTCAACCTCTTATACTTTTCAATGTCTAATTAAAAGGCTCCTGAAACTCATTATACTCTGCCCTCTAAAAGTTGCTCAAAATATGCATTTTGTGTCTTCACGGCCTCTTCCTTTCTAGTTCTGGTGCTGGCACAGCTCCCTGCTGGGTGCTCAGCTCCTGAGACCCTCACCTGGACTAGGGGGATAAAGGTAGCAGAGCTTCCTCACAGGTTGTTACAAAGAGGGAAAGATATATGAAGGCCTGGCACACAGCACACAGTAAGGTTGATGCGCTTACTTCCTTTTCTTTTTCTATTCTTACTAAGTCAAACCTCAGAAAAAATGTCTTACAGGAGGCTTTAGTAAATGCTCTTTGTGGATCACCCACATGGCCTCACCTTGACCATTCCTTCCAGGGCATACCTGTCTGATTTTTGCCTGCTAGCCCTGGCCCTCTCTGCCAGGAGTCTCTTTGTGGTCTTGAGAGCTGAGCTGGTTTCCAGAAATATGAGGGGTTCCACATGCCTGAGAGTTGCTCTTATCCAATGGCTGTGCATGTTGTGGGTGAATATCTTGCTTCCTCATTTCTCACACGTGGCCAAATTTCCAGAGGGATTAAGTTTCTATCACTTACAGTGACAAGTCACTCGACGATACAACCTTTCCCCACATTCTCTCCTTTGTCATCTCACATTTCCACTCCTTGACCTGCACTGCCAAATGAACCACTGGCCCTTGAATCCTTGACCATGGATTTGCTTCTAGGAAGGATATCTCTAACAAAGTGAGCTATACTGTGCATAAATAGTCAGTGCCTTCTGAAGTAAACATCTATGGATTCTGCTTCTACTTTCTTCCAAGATAATGATACTCTTCGTTTTAGCTGAGATCCCTGGTATTGATGCAGGAATAACCAAACTGGCCACCTAGGTCAGCACATGTCATTGGGTTGGAATGAAACATAGTGTCTGCATGATAATCTTTGTGTCTGAAGAGTGGGTGCTCACCAGGACTGGTGTTATCAAGAGGAGAATGTCTGTATCATGTGCAGTGTTACACTGACTTTTATTATGAAGAGACAGCAAATATAAGGTTACTGTATGGTCAGTTCCTGTTGGCATATTAAATTACCTTTGTACTTTGCTATGGTTTACAAATGTCTCCAATAAAATAAAAATACCATGGAATACAATAAAAATAGTGCCTAAACTAAAATTTGTATCATTGAATGCATCTTTTAGAAAGGAAGAAAGACCTAAAATCAATAATTTAATCTTCTACATTAGTAAACTTTTTACAAAGTGAATTAGATCCAGAGTAAGAAAAAGTAAAAATTAGAACAAAAATCCATAAAATTAAAAATACAAAAATCAGTTAAAAAGATTGGCAAAATCAAAAGGTGGTTTGTAGAATGATAAATAAAAATGATCAAACTCTTAGTTTTAAAAATTAGAAAAAAACCCACAAATTACTCATATCAAAAATGAAATAACTATTTTCCAATAGACAGCATAAGTATATATGTACAAAATTTCAAGAATTGACAGCAACAATAAAAACTTTCTGGAACTAATAAGCAACCATAACAAGAGTATGAAATACAAAGTTCAAGATACAACACTCTGTGCTCTACTATATAACTCAACAATGTACAACTAGAATTTGAAAGTAAAAGCATGATACCACCAGAAAAGGAAAAGATAAAATACTTAGGTAAAATGTAATAAAACAGGTACAAGAACTATATTGAAAAAATAGAAAAGTCTAATGAAGGAAGTCACTGGACAACAACACCACCAACAAAAATATATTCCATGTTCATGAACAGGAACACTTGATATTGTTAAAATACAAGTTCTTGATTCCACCCCAGAGCTGTGCAGAGATAGACCAGGCAAATGGTGTGCAGGGGAGCTCATAGGGAACCTATACAACAAAGGAGGCCCGTGCCATTACCAGCTGCCAGGGCTGCGGCCTGCCTGCTGATGCCCATACCACCCCAGAGCCGCACAGAGACAGACCAGGCAAGCAGCGTGTGGGGGAGCTCATGAGGAACCTAGACAACAAAGGAGGCCTGTGCCGTTACCAGTGCTCAAGGCTGCACCTGACTGCTTCCATCTAGATAAAGCTAGAGGCCAGTGAAGACAGACTGGGTAAGTAAAACTTGGTGGAAATAGTGCAGAGAGTCAGCAAAAAGGAAGTTGGGTACCACTGACCAGCAATTAGGCCTGCAACTCTTCTAAGTCCAGGGTGAGGCCAGAAGATCTTGGAATCTCCATATCTTATTGGGCCAACCTGGATGTAACGTTATATTGAGAAGAACCTCCAAAGACACCACCTGATACTCTGTGGACACTGAATCAGTATGGCTGTAGTACTAGAACCTGTACAGAGGCCTAGTTCCTCTGCCCAGTCCAGCACATCAAAGAAATCACTCACTAGAAGAGTGAGAGAATCCTGTTGACTACAGCCATTGGTCAGTTGGTGGAATCAGATCCACCCACAAGAGTCTGGACTCTTGCAGAGTTCAAACCTGTAGAAGCTCATTAAGCTCAACTCAGGCATTATATTCAGAAACTAGATAAGGGATGATGGATGTCTCCTTTTGACTAATGTGCTTAGCTTGGTATATTGTTGTTGCTGATTTTGATCTTGTTGTTACTCTTTTTATTTCTTCACTCTGACATAACTTTTTTTTTTCATTTTTCTACATTGCTGGTACTGAATTTGTCCAACTTTCTGGGTTTCTGTCTTCTTAATTGCTTTCAACTTTATAGAAGAGGAAAACTAGTTTCTGGTTTGCCTTTCACTGCTAGGTCCCCTGTTCTCCTCTTGTTCCCACACCCTCTCCTGTCTTCTAGTCAGAACCAATACCCAGAAGTAAAAGGCTCTCAGTCTGCTCTAATTTCTCATCTTTATAATTATAAGAAGTTGTACAAAGTCTCCAAAGTGGCCCTGCGGTTCTCAGTCAGTACTGTCTTATATAGGTCCATTTAGCCTCTGTTATCCTCTGGCACATAGGAGGTTCTTGAGATCTATGTGATCTTTATAAATCTTCCAACCCTATTTCTAAGCTTTCATTCTCCTTCTATCTTCTTACCTCCCCAACTCCCCAGTGACCTTTTATTACCAAAGGCTACTGCTGATACATTTAATGGCCTGTATGTTATAAACATATTGGTGATTAATTCTAAATTTTGGCATATAGACATAGAGGTAACTCATGAGTTCAAAGTCTTCAGAATAGAAATTATCAAAACTTTTCACTTCCTTTACTGTGTTCGATACTGATTATATTATGGCAACAAAGATAACATGATTATTCTGTTTAAATATCTCCCATGGTATGCCAGAACTGAGAACTTGCAAGGATCATTACAGATTCAAGAAGGACAACCCAGGAAGGAGCCACTTCCTAAGGGTCCCAAATAATAGTAAGAAAGAGACTTGCAACAAACATTGCCCAGACACCAGGCAAGGAATTAAAAAAATAACATTAGCAACAACAAAGGAATAAAAGCGAGAAAAAATTCAAAAGGCCAGATACAAAGATCACGACCACAGGGAAATGCAGGGAAAATTGTAAACTGTAACTCAAACACCAAGACTTTTTGAGATGGCAACTAAAACAGATCTAGTAAAATAGAAATCAGAACTCATCTCTGAGATGAAAACAGAGATACTGGCCACAGTGAAAGACTTCACTAAAGAAGAGATCAGTGAGATGACAGAATCTAAGATAGCAAATGCAATGGAACCTTTTAAACAGCTTCAAGCAGAGCTCTACGTGACGAAGAAAGAGAATGAAAGTTTGAGAAGTATGATGAATGAAGCTGAGAACCGAATTTTAGACCTAGAGGACAGGATAGCAGGCAATGAATAGGAAAGATATAATTTATGGAAAATCATAAGGGACCATGAGAAATCAATCCAACAGCTTCTAGATGATTCAAAGAAGAATAATATAAGACTGATTGGAGTCACTGAGGAAGTAGGAGACAGTGCAAAGGACATTAAAAAAAAAACCTGTTGACAGCTATAATGGCAGAAAACTTTACAGGAAAAGAATTGGATATACAGGGCTGGAGATTTAGCTCAGTGGTTCCAGCGCCTGCCTTGCAAGCGCAAGGTCCTGAGTTCGATCCCCAGTAACCACATACAATGCTGGGTGTGGTGACTCATGTCCACCAGCAATCAATACCACATACCACAGTGCCAGATGTGGTGGCTCACGCCTGTAATCCCAGCACTCAGGAGGCAGAGACAGGTGGATTGCTGAGTTCAAGGCTTGCCTGGGCTACATAGTGAGCTCAGGGCCAGCCTGAACTATAAAGCGAGAACCCTGTCTCAAAAAGAAGAGAATTGGATATACAGATGAATGAGGCCTGTAGGACTCTAAAAGGCCATGATATAAAAATATCTAAATCTAGACATATAATTATCAAGGTTCCAGATACACAACAAAAGAATGAAATACTGAAAGCAGTTAGAGAAAGGGAAAAAATCACCTACAAAGGGAAGCCCTTTAGGATCACAGCAGACTTTTCAACACAAACACTCAATGCAAGGAGAGCCTTGAAAGAAGTGTTTCAACCTCCAACCTACACTGATGTATCCTGCAAAACTATCTCTCAGAATTGATGGGGAAATAAGATACTTCCATGGCAAAGAACATGTGGAAAACTTCACAAATATGAAATCTATACTCCAAAACATTCTAAAGAATATCTTGGAAAAAAATCACAGAAAATTACAAAACCATGAAAACTAACAGAGTGGATTCACTGGGCCAAACAAGAAACTGAATGGAAAAGGGAGAAAGCAAGCAATAAAAGAGCTAAGAACAGGAAAACATGGCAGCTCTGTCTGTCCATATCAGTCATAACCATTAATGTCAATGGACTCAATAGGCCAATTAAAAGACACAGACTGGCAGAATGGATCAAGAAGTAAGATTCTACAATCTGCTACATACAGGAAACAGACCTAATCAAGAAAGAAAACCATAGACTGAAAATAAAGGGATGGAAACAATTCTCCATGTGGCAGGAAACTGCAAAAAAGCAGGAATGGCTATCTTGTTTGCAGATAAAATAGATTTCAAACCAAAACAGATTAAGAGGGACAAAGAAGGTCACTATATTCTCGTTCAGGGAACAATCCAGGAGAACAAAATAACAATCATAAATATTTATGCACCAAACTCTAATGCACCCAACTACATAAAACAAACATTAATGGACATGAAAAGCTAGATAAACACTAATACAATAGTAGTAGGGGACTTCAATACTTCACTGTCACAAATTGACAGAGAGACTAGGTAAAGAATCAATAAGGAAGTACTTGAGCTAAATCAAACTTTTGAGCAAATGGACTTAATAGATGCCTACAGAATATTTCACCCTACAAAGCCAGAATATACATTCTTCTCAGCAGCTCATGGATCATTCTCCAAAATAGATCACATCCTAGTTCATAGAACAAGTTTAAGTAAATGCAAAGGAATTGAAGTTATCCCCTGCATACTGTCAGACCATAGTGCCTTGAAACTGGAGCTGAATGGCAAAAGAAATTCCAAGATCCTCACAAACACATGGAAATTGAACAACACTCTGTTTCCCAACCCATGGCCCACAGAAGAAATTAAACACTTTCTACAATTAAATGATAACCCCAGGACAACATACAGGAATTAATGGCACACAATGAAAGCAGTTCTATGAGGGAAATTCATACCAGTGAATGACTGTACCCAGAAAATAGAACAAACTCAAATAATCTAATGATAAACTTCAAACTATTAGAAAAAGAGGAGCAAGAGAAACCCAAAGCTCATACAAGGGAGGAAATTATAAGGATCAGAGCAGAAATCAATGCAATGGGGACAAAGAGAACAATGCAAAGAATCAATAAATCCAAAAGTTGGTCTTTGAAAGAATAAATAAAATAGACAGACCCTTAAGCAAGCTTAACAAACAAAAGAAGGAAAAGGCTCAAATCCATGCTATTAGGAATGAAAATGGAGATGTTATCACAGATCCAGTGGAAGGCCAAAGGATAATAAACACATATTTTGAAAATTTGTACTCCAAAAAGATAGAAAATCTAGAAGAAATGGGTAGATTCCTCGAGACATAAGAACTTCAACGCTGAATGAAGAGGATATAAGAATGTTAAACAACCCAATATCAATCTGGGAAATTTAAAATGTAATAAAAAACCTACAAACAAAGAAAAGCCCTGGTCCTGACGGCTTCACTGGTGAATTCTACAAAATGTTTAAAGAAGAGTTAATACCAGTTCTTCTCAATCTTTTTAATGAAATTAAAGGGAAGCAGTACTCCCCAAATCATTCCTTGAAGCAACCATCACCTTGATTCCAAAATCAGAGAAAGATCCATCCAAAAAAGAAATCTATAGACCAATCTCTCTAATGAACATTGATGCAAAAATCCTCAATAAAATATTGGCAAACAATTTAGGGAGTTATCAAGAAAATCATATATCCTGATCAAGTTGGTTTTATCCCAGGGATGTAAGGATAGCTTAACATACGTAAATCAATCAATGTAATACACTATATTAACAGACTCAAGGACAAAAATCATATGGTTATCTCAATAGATGCAGAAAAAGCATTTGACAAAATCCAACACCCATTCATGATCAAAACCCTACAGAGAATCAGAATCGATGGACTTTATCTCAATCTAATACAAGCTATTTATGAGAAACCAATAGCCAGCATCGTACTAAATAGGCAAAAACTGAAACCTTTTACACTAAGATCAGGAATGAGACAAGGCTGTCCGCTGTCACCACTCTTTTTCAATATAGTGCTGGAAACATTAGCCACAGCAATTAGGCAAGACAAAGAAATAAAAGGAATAAAGATAGGTAAGGAAGAAGTTAAACTATCATTATTTGGCAATAATATGATCCTCTATATAGAGGATCCTAAAAACTCAACCAAAAGACTGCTAGATTCAATTGCCAAATCTAGTAGCATAGATGGATATAAGGTCAATGCCCAAAACTCAACAGCCTTTGTGTACATAAACAGAAGACTCACTGAAAGAGAAATTAGGGAGTCACTCCCTTTCACAATAGCATCCCCAAAAAAGAAATATCTAGGAATCAATCTTACAAAGGAGGTGAAAGACTTCTACTCTGAAAACTACAGGCCTCTGATAAAGGGGATAGAAGAGGATATCAGAAAATGGAAAGACATCCCTTGTTCCTAGGTAGGGAGAAACAGCATCATCAAAATGGCTATATTCCCACAACTACTATACAGATTCAGTGCAATTCTGATTGAAATCCCAACACAATACTTCACAGAGCTAGAGAAAATAATCCAAAAATTCATCTGGAACCACAAGAGAACTAGAATAGGAAAAGCAAACCAGGACATGGCAGAGAGTATTACAATCCCCAACTTAAAACTATACTATTAAGCCCACTGTAATAAAAACATGGTACTGGCAAAGTAACAGACCTGAGGACCAGTGGAATAGATTAAAAGATCCAGAAACAACTTCAGATACACTAAGCCACCTTATCTTTGACAAAGGAGCCAAACATCCTCAATGGAGGAAAGACAGACTCCTTAACAAATGGTGCTGGAAAAACTGGGCCTTAACCTGGCAAAAATTAAAGCTACACTTATCTCTTTCACTGTGTATTAAACTAAAATCATAATGGATTAGAGACTTAGACATTAAAGCAAAAACAATAAACCTGCTGCAAAACAGGTTAGGTAGAACTCTTGGAGACTTTAGCTTAGGCAGAGACTTCATGAACAAAACCTCTATAGCATGAGAACTAGCAGAAAGAATCAACAAATGGGATCTCGTCCTACTAAAAAGCTTCTGCACAATAAAAGAAACCACTGGCACCGCTAAAAGACAACCAACAACATGGGAAAAATCTTCATTAGCTGTTTGTCAGACAAAGGGCTACTATCTGGAATATATAAAGAACTTAAAACAAATCAGTCCTCCCAAGTTTAAAGACCCAATTCAAAAATGGGCAGCTAAAATGAACAGACACGGGCCGGAGGGTTAGCTCAGTGGTTCTGGCGCCTGCCTTGCAAGCACAAGGACCTGAGTTTGATCCCCGGTTACCACATATAATGCTGGGCATGGTGGCTCACGCCTGTAATCCCAGCACTCGGGAGGCAGAGACAGGAGGATTGCTGAGTTCACGGCGGCTTGCCTGGGCACCATAGTGAGCTCAGGGCCAGCCTGAACTACAAAGCGAGACCCTGTCTCTAAAAAGAAAAAAAAAAAAAATGAACAGACACTTCCCAGAGAAAGAAATAAAAGCAGCCAAGAAGCATATGAAGAAATGTTCAACATGACTGGTCATTCCAGAGATGCAGATGAAAACAACACAGATTTCATGTCATTCCACGAAGAATGGCTGCTATTGTGAAATTAACCAGCAATAAATGCTGGTGAGGCTTCAGGGAGAAAGGAACCCTTCTCCACTGTTGGTGGGATTTGTAGACTTATGCAATCATTATGGAGATGAGTGTGGAGATTCCTCAGAGAACTAGGATTAGAGGTCCCATTTGACCCTGCTAGGAATATACTTGAAAGAATTAAAAGAATCATTTCATAAAGACATATGTGCACCCATGTTCATAGCATCTCATTTTGTGATAGCCCAATTTTGGAAACAACCCAGTTGCCCAACAACTGGAGACTGGCTAAGGAAGATGTGGGTTTTTAAAAAAATAAAATGAAGTACTACCCTGCCATAAAGAAGGACAAGTTTGAGTCATTTATGTGCAAATGGACACACCTTGAGAACACTCTAATAAGTGAAATAAATAGGTCAGAGATATGTAAATACCATATCTTTTCTTTGGTATGAGAACCTGTACATGTAAATGAATTCTAGAATGTATGATAGATTTTGTGAAATAGGAAATATTCAAAGAGAATGTGGTAGGGGAAAGTAATGAGGGGAAAGAATGAATATGATTTGAAAAGAAAAAGAAATCACATGTATATAGTGGCTGGGGGGTTGTGGGGTGGGTTGGGATATGGGTAAAAATAAGTATTACTCATGTCTTATACTGGTACCCAATGCTGAGTGTGATTGTAAGCTGTATGTAAGATGTACCAACAAATAAAGAAAAAAAATAAAAGTTCTTCCAGATGTAATCTGTAGATTCAATGCAATCTTCATGAAATCTACAGCAACTACTTTTATGGATAAGAACAAAGTGATTCCTGGGCCGGATATTTAGCTCAGTGGTTCCAGCGCCTGCCTCACAAGTGCAAGGTCCTTGGTTCGATCCCTGGTAACCGCATAGAACAAAAGTGGGCATGGTGACTCACACCTACCAGCAATCAGTACCACATTCCACAGTGCCAGGCGTTGGTGGCTCACGCCTATAATCCCAGCACTCGGGAAGCAGAGACAGGAGGATTGCTGAGTTTGAGACTTGTCTGGGATACATAGTGAGCTCAGGGCCAGCCTGAACTGCAAGTGAGACCCTGTCTCAAAAAAAAGAACAAAGTGATTCCTGAGTTTATATGGTTAGGCAGACTCCCAGGATAATCAACACAATATGGAGAAGAACAAAGGCAGAAGACTGATACCTGATTTCTACACTTCTACAAAAGCTCCCTCCAAAAACCATGGGGAGTGTGGGTTGCATAAAGATCTGAAATAGGGCTCAGAACAGTTTCCCCAATCCAGCTAGCTAAGCTTTGATAGTATTTAAGTTTTCTTTTCTTTTCTTTTTTTTTTTTTTTGGTAGTAGCAGAAATCGAACTTGGACCCTTGTGCTTGCAAGGTAGGCACAGTACCACTAAGCTAAATCCCTGGCCCTTGATAGTCTTTTGGATAAACAGTCTTGGAAAGAGTAGACATTCACATCCAGAGAAATAAATTAATGACACCAACATTGACAATGTACATTTCACAGAAATTAAGTCAAAATGGATCACACACAAAATGCAAGACTACTAATCCTTAAAACAGAACATAAGAGAAATCTAGAGGGATCTGGGTCCAGTAATTACTTTTTGATAAAATATAAATGACAAGAAATAAAAATTATACATTTTAGACATTAAAAGTAAAACTTGCTCTGTGAAAACTGTTGCTCAGTGAATAAAAAGATGAACTACAGACTAAGATAAAACATTTATCTAGAATAGTTACTGGAACAGTAATGAAATGTGCCAAGAACTCTTAAAACCTAATAAGAAAACAATCTAATTAAAAGAGGCCAAAAGATCTGAAAAGACACCTAACCAAGGAGAATGGACAGATTACGAATTATGCACATGCATGGATGCTCCCTATCATATGTCATTAGGAAAACAACAATGATGATGACACATCTATGAGAATGGTCCAACCTAGACCACCAATAGTCCCAATTGCGCTAAAGGAAGAAAAACAGCAGGAACCCCACTCACTGCTGATGGGAATGCAAAATAGTATAGCTATTCTAAACTCAGTTTGCAGTTTCTTACTAATCTAAACGTACTTTTCTAATAGGACCCAGCAATTGTGTGCCTTGGTATTTTCGCAAATGAGTTGAAAACTCACAAAAAACCATGACTATCATGAATAGTTACATGAATATTCAAAAGCAGCTTTTTTTTTCTGACAGGGTCTTGCTAAGGCAGTGAGTTGTCCACGCTGAGCTTAAACTTGAATTTGCAATTGTCCTGCCTCAACCTCTCAGAATGCCAGGATTACCACTAACATACCCAGCCATAATTTATTCCTAATTGCTCAAACTAGGAAGTAGCCAAAGTTTCCTTTGATAGAAAAGTGGATAAATTGTATTTTGCCTATACAATAGAATATCACTCAGTAATAAAAAGAAGTGAGCTATTAGACCACAAAAGAAGACTTAAAGGAAAACTAAGTACATATTACTAAATGAAAGAAAGCAATCTGAAAAGTCTGGATGCCATATGATTCCAACTACATGACATTTTGAAAGAAGGAAAAGCAAAGACACAGAAACAAGGTCAGTGGTTTAGAGCACAAGGGATTTTTCTGGCAGTAAAACCATTCTATAGGACATAGCAATAGTAGATAGGACATTATGTATTTGGTATACAAAACTGTATACCAAGAATGAATCCTCACACAGCATAAACCATAAGGCTTATTTAATAATAATGTATCATTTACTCATCAGTTGTAATAAGTGTACACAGTAAAATGTTAATAATAGAGGATACTGGGGCAGGGAAGTAGATATGGAAACTTTACTTTCCAATCACTTTTCTGTAAACCTAAAGTGTTCTAAACAATAAAGTGTATTAATTTAAAATGTTCCGAGTAGACATTAAATATACATGCATATGCATATGTATATAGGTCTTTCTATACATTCCTATTTCCTGGGGTTCTAAAAAGTCCCACCTGGTTGGCTGAGCATGGTGGGTGGAACCCTTGCAAAACTTAGTAACTGCCCTGTGCTCCTTGATCCTCTTTTGGATGCACAAGGTCCTGAACACCTGGGTGTTATGTCTCCAACCACCTCACTGCTCTGTGTATGGTATTCAGGTGTCAGCTGTCACTACTTCCGGCCTACAGGTAGGATGCCAGGGCCCAGGAAGAAGAGGTAGCTTAACCAAGGTCACAGAGTGTGTCAGGATCAGAGCTCGAATTAGATGCAAGCTCCTCCTGTGCCAGGAGGAAACAGCCCCATAAAGAAGCCAGCCTGTCCGTGGCCCAGAGAGACAGTGGAACGCAGGCTAAAGGCTCCCAGCTGTGATCTCAGAACCCACCTGAGGCCTGAGTCACAGCCTGTGTGAGACACGGTTGCAGGTGTGCACTGGGAACCCCGTGCTGAGTAGTCTGCAGCCAGAGGCTTCACACTTGGAGAGTAGAGGGCGCGCTGCTTCCCATGCACCTGAGACCCCATCAATCACCTCATCAAAGCTTGGTGAGACCTCATCCCAATACCCCTGAGGCTGTTCTCTGCCAACACACCAGCACCACCACCTAGGGGCATCTTCCTGTCATCTTCTCAGATGGCTCAGGGAGTCCCGGACACTGCCCTGCTCCCTCCTCTGTCCTCCGATGACACTGTTCCTCCAATGTGGACTTGTCTCTCGTTCTTGAGACTGGATTCATGCTTTAAAGAACAATTCACCCAGGGCTGGGGATTTAGCTCAAGTGGTACTGTGCCTACCTTGGAAGCAGTAGGGCCCAAGTTTGATCCCCAGGACTGTAAACAAAAACAAAAACAAGAAAAAACTCCGGAAGAACAACTCAGCCAGACCTCCCCTCCAAGAACTATCACTGGATTTTTCAAAGTAAACAAATCTCTTCTGGTTGGAAAAGACAGTTATGCTGGTCCTCTCAGATCTCAAGGTTTGGAAGCTAGCTTAACAAAGCCAAAGCAGTTTGCCCTTGAGGAAAGCCTGGAGGGGCAGGGAGCTTATTTTCTTTAGTTCTGTGGTATATGACTTTGGACATATTGCCCATGTCAGAGTTGCCAGGGATCTCTGGACTCCAGACTCCTCCTCTCTCTCCACCCGCCAGCAGCTTTCCCACCTCAATAGCCTGAAGCACACAGATGGGTGGGTGGGGGGCTGATGGGTGGTCAGATGGACCAGCAAGGTGACAGTAAAGCACAGGGTAGGGATGGTAAATTGCACTTAAATTTACATTGGATATCTGAGATTTACAACAAACTACATTTATTGAGCAAGGGAGAAAAATGTAGTTCTACCATGTTTTTAATGCCAAGGATCACATTCAGCAAAAGCAGCTGTCCAGGGTAGGTCTGGTTTCTTCCATCCAAAAGAGTGAAATTTCTTCAGTCATAGAATTCAGACTCTTGGTCCTCTTCTGATTGTGAGCACAGTTAGCCATGTGTACCCAGAGGGCCCAGATCTTTTGATGAATCAAACCAGGTATGAGGGGGTCTCCGTTCTGACTCAAAGCCTTCTGGTACACACAGCAAACAGCCCCCCCCCAGGGTTCTGGCTTTATGAACATAACTTATGGGGAGTTAAAAGAATGTGGTAAGGCCGGAGGGTTAGCTCAGTGGTTCCGGTGCCTGCCTCACAAGCGCAAGGTCCTGAGTTTGATCCCGGTAACCACATACAATGCTGGGCGTGGAGACTCACGCCCACCAGCAATACCACATAGCACAGTGCTGGGCTTGGTGGCTCACACCTATGATCCCAGCACTCAGGAGGCAGAGACAGGAGGATTGCTGAGTTCGAGGCTTGCCTAGGCTACATAGTGAGCTCAGAGCCAGCCTGAACTACAAAGCGAGAACCTGTCTTAAAAAAAAAAAAAAAAGAATGTGGTAGATGGAGAAGTCCCTGGAAGGAAATGAGCTTGGGTTTGTTCTTGGTGAATTCAGGCTAATACTAATAATGAGTTTTGTGGGGCCCAAAGGGGTCATTTATGTGTGCCAATAAAATTTGTATAGAATTATCCACACATAAATAATTCATACATGTGTCACAAAAACATCTGGGAGCAAAAGAAACCTCCGAAATCTACCTGTTTGGAGGCTTGGGGGGGGGTGCTATTTTCACAATGTATGATTTTGGTTCAGAGTGTGCATTTTCTATAGAAGGAAATGAATTATATTGAGCAAAATACAAAGACAATGATTTGGTGCCATGTTCCTGGAAGGCACTGCAGAAAAATGCTGCTGGGGTGAGAGAGGCTTGAACCTTGGTGGGTACCACATGGTGACACCACACACTACTCCACAAGGAATAGGCCACTGACATGATAGCAGGCACCGTGTGATGGGGGCTCAGGCCTGGGGACAGGTGGATGGCGCACTGGAGACACACAGAACATAAGGAAGTCTGTAGAGTACAGAGGCCTATAAGACAGGTCTCCTCTTTAAAGTTCATTTCACTTTCCTAGAGTTATGAGAAGCCAGTCTACTCTAACTTGGTCATAGTCTTGTATGTTCAGAGGCCTGCGTGCACAGTGCCAGGCCCAGAGGGCTTGACAAATGTCACTTATTTTCCTCAGTCACTGTCCCTAAAATACAATCCACTGATTTCAACCCAGGAGCAAAGAGAGTGCCATGGACGCAAAGGCCAGTGCCTCACAAGGAAATACTGTAATACAGTAAGCTATCAGTATCTCTCACTGGACAGGGACCTTCAGATCTGAATGTACATATGAGCATCTGGCCAGGTCACTCTGTACTGGAGAAACAGCTCTGTAGTTGGCACTGAGAACTCTGAGGTCATGTTAACTACATAGCACAACCCAGGTGCTCAGCACCTGACTATGAATACAATGCCCAGCTAGGTAGATTATTCTGGATTCCTAACATTCACAATGGGCACATGAATACCCCACAAAATCTTTCTCCTTAATATTATATTTAGTATAGGCTATGAAGAAATGCTGCCAATACAAGCCTGTTTTACTAAAATGTTTTTGCATGGTTTTTTTGGTGTAGAAAACTAAACAACATGCATATGAGATGACAAGTGTTCCCACAGTAAGTAAGAAGAGGAAAACTGACTTCTGGAAAGTTCAGTAAGTTTCCCAAATGTGTCTACCTAGTACATGGCTCAGGCAGGAACTGAACCTGGGCTTGCCTGACTAGGAAGCCTGTTCTGTCTCCATTGCAGATTATTCCAAAACAGACAGGACAGAATTTTGTATGCATTTCAGCAAAATTTAAATCTGGGTAATTAGATCCAGTGATCAAAAACCATGTGTTGAAAGATGTGTAGATTCATAAAGGAAAGACAACTCTCAGCTCTTGGTGCAGTAAGTCTTGGCTGTTCAGTAGATTACAGCAGGAAGAGATGGCCTGGCTGCGTGACACCAAAAAAGGAGGAAGGGGTCCCCCACCTTAGCTCTACAGCCAGCTGCTTCCTTCCCCTGCACACAGGGCTTTCTAATTAGGCATTAAATTAGCCCCCTTTTAGGAAAAAAGGGACTTCTATCAGTAAGCTCCTCTGTAAGATGGTAAAAAAAAAAATCCCTTTATAATTAGCTACAAACAAATAGCCACCCAGAAGCACCTGTGTAGCCTATTTATAGGTGTGTGGAGGGCCTGGGATGTAGCTCAGTGGAGGGGCACAGCACCTGTCTGGCAAGGGTGAGGCCTTACATTCAACTCCTGGGAGCCAAAAAGGAAGTTACAGATATGTGAAGGAAGAAGGATATGGTAGATACCATGTGACATTGTAGATACTACAGAAAGTTAAATGTGCCTTCTAAGCAAATAAGTTCTCATCAAAACATTGTAACCAATGCCAACAGCAGATACCAGAGTTCTTCAAAGTTCTCCATCTTGTCCAGCAGTTGAAATGTTATTCCTGAAACGTAAGCTTCCTTGGGCTGAAGTTTTCTAATGTGTTCCCTTTATGCATTTAAAACTCTGTCCCTTTTCTCTCACACTCTGTCCAGCCATCTGCTTCTATCCAAGCATCCTCCCTGGCCCTCACCATGAAGTGACCAAATGAGCCAATGGACTCCAGGTTCACTGACCTCCAGGGGAAAATAAAAGTCCGTGGAGTTCTGCCCATGTAAACCTTTCCTTTGTAGAGGTTTCTGTGAATACAATTGTAGTCCTAAATCTTTACCCACCTTGCTTGATACAGCACTGGACTTTCCACATGGGGCTGTGTATTAACCAAGACTTTCATTTTCTGTCTCTGGTGCTTTGACACCTGGGAGGTCTTCTGACCATGAGGTCCCTGTCCCTGCCAGGGCAGCCATTCCTATGACTACACACGACTTATGCTGGGTGAGGTGCACTTCCACACACCGCCTCCTTTACTGTTCTCACACTCTGTTCTGTGGTCACTCCACCTGTCTTACATACTCAGAGCCATGTACCAAAAACCTAGGGATGGCCACATCGCCTCAGAGCTCACAGAAATTATTCAAGCCGGCCAGTCCCAAGCCCACCTCTCCTGGTTCACTTGTTCCTTCCACAGAAACCACACCAAAGGCTCTTGCCCACATTTTCATCCCCTGACTGATGCTGTCCTTTGTGGCTCTTGGGATCTGCGAGTAACAAGCTGTCTTTCCAATGGCAACTGTCTCTTATGTTAGTGCCTTACCATTCTTCAAACTTTTCTATGAACACATTATATTTCAAAACAAAATGGGAATCTCTACTCAGAATCATTTCCAGCAAAGGCCACAGTCCATCCCCACAAGGCCCAGAAAAATGTTCCTGGCTTTACCTTTATCTTTCTTTTCAAAGAGGAAATCCAATCACTGTGATGGAAAAAAGAATCAAATATATGCAAACGCAACTTTAACAGTCCACATAATGGAGAAATTTTACCTAAAATGACCTCAGTTTAGTCAGTGCCTGTTTCAAACAAAAAAATCTTGGTGCCTTTTCCCTATGGAATATTTATTAAAAGCACCGTAAGCAGGATTTCCAGAGATCTGGATTTTGTAATTCATTAGGTTATAGAAGAGCTCTCTGTGATTTGACCCAGTTTCAATCTCTATAGTCTGAAAATAAAACATAAATGTCTTATGTGCAAAGATTGGGTTCATCTATCATCAGTCTACTAATAAGACATGGTTGATGGTGCCCCAAACAGAACCAGAAGCACCTTGGATGGTGCACTGTGGATAAAAGACGTGTTCCTTTAAATTGTCTTGAGTGGAGACAGTTTCCTAGAGAGACAGCTGCTCACACCAGACAAAAGCATCTACCTCTAAATGCAGCTATGTGAAGACTGGAACCAGACTTCACCTAAAGCTATTTAAGATGCAGACAGTTGTGACCACCACCATTTGCAGAAAGTTTATCAGAAGCTTGAAACATGTGGATTTACACTTTCCAAAATTTACAGCAAGTGTGTTTAAAATGCATCAGTGAACACATGCTAAATAACATATCTGGCTACCAAAGGCTGACAAGGCATCCCCACGGCCACACAGCTGAGTGGTCTCAGAGAGATAACAGTATGCTTCCACCCATAGGAGAGAGACCAGGCTCCTGACCAAAGACTCATTTCCCTCACTGATTTGTTTCATTTAATTTTGGGTCTTGAGACAGGCAAGAGATAAGTGGAATCAGAGATTTCAGTTCTCCCTGGAGTCCTCTGCTGTGTGGATATTGAGAACAAGCACATCAGACCAGCATAAAGATGTCCACAGAAAAAAGTAACCAGATATTCTGAAAGTATTCAGGCACTGTTTTTTGTCTTCTATGGTAGACTGACCACTAACATTTTTAAGTCTGGAAATTTCCACTGTTGATCAGGATGACTAAGATGCGTGTAAGTATCTGTCTGGCTTCATAACCATGATGCACAGTGACTGTACCCTCTTCTCAGAATGCCTGCTGTGGAGTCGAACTCTTGCTGAGCGCCGTTTTTGCACAGACATCACTATTTCTGCAGTCTCAATGCAAAGACCTCTGCTTCTGCCCCTCCTGCCCTCAGTACTGCCCTGGGCTGGCCAATGACTCAGGCAACTTGGCGAGTAAGGGTTTCAAGTCTCCCCCTCAGAGTCATGCAGCTCCCCTTACAGTGAAACTCTAGTCTCACTTTTAGACCCCAACACAAAATGATTCTATAATTCCTTGCAGTGTTGAAAGCTCTGCTCACTACCCAGAAAGTCTGTTCAGTTCCATGCTCAGGGCCCCTTGTTGAAGCTCAGGTCCTGACATTCCTCAGTGCCGGTCACATTCGTGCCTACGTGCTGCCCAGCTGGATACGGAGAGAAATTCCCTCAAATTCAGACAGAGAAAATACCTCCTTAGCAAATAATTATTGTACTGAATTTATCTCTTTTTTATTTGTTTGTTTGTTTTCTAAAGTGGACCTATTTCTTGAGTGAATCACTGTTTTTTCATTTCAGCCTAGCAGGGTACTGTGTTCTGTCTCCCTCCTCTGTGTGCTCAGGGCAGTTTCAAGGACAGCATGGAGGGAGGCTCTGGTGAGTCCTCAGGTAGGTGACATGCGCCTCACCCACTGATCACAGAGTGACGAGGTACCCTAGCCGGACACTGGGCATGACAGGACACCAGTGTTTTCTGGCTCTCTGATGATCTTGCCCAACATACTCCCAAGTGTGCAGCTGTCCAAAGGATCCCTCCCCATGACCTTGCTTTCTATTTCCTTCCATTCAGTGTCAGAGAGAACGTGATCCTCTTCCTCTCTCAGCCTTCTACACACCTTGCCTTCCTTATAATCACTTGTGTAATAAGATCCATGCTTACATCATGTGCCCTTGGTGTCTGCCTCTCGGAGGATCCAAACTCACGTGATCGAGACCTTGGGACATCAGACTGGGGCCGAGCCAAGTCCTCACCAGACTTCTCAGTGCTCCCTTCCTACCGGCCAGCCAACCAGTCACCCTCACCTGCTGGGAAAAGGCTGCTCTACTACCCTGACCTGAAGGCCAGCCTAAGAGGATCCTTTTACCACCAACGGAGGTATTGGGCTAGACTGGGGCCTCGAGGCCAGGCAGAGGGAGGAGTGTAATTAGGGTACAACCGTCTGCATATGTGTGTGTGTGTGTGTGTGAATCTGAATAGGCATGTGTGTCTGCGTGCATTTGTATCTGCCTGGTGCATATGTGTATGCATGTGGAAGTGTGTGTGATGGGTTTGTGTGTGCCTGCACATGTGCACCTGTGTGTGTGTGTGTGTGTGTGTGTGTGTGGTTGCCACCTGAGGCAGGGCCTCTCCAGGGAGAGGGGGTGTTAACATGGATCAGCTGCGTTTTTAATGCCCTATTTCCCCATTATCACTCCCTGAAGGCTCTAGAATCCTACAGCACAGGTTCTGGCTTTCATTTCTACACAATAAAGTGGAAGAGTCTTTCCCTTCCGCTCTATTTTCTTCCCTTTCTCTCTTTCTGTTTCCCTCCTTTGCCTTCTCTTCCACATTCCCTCCTTCACCTGTTTTCTTTCCTTCAGGTCAGGACCCTTGCTGGACACTGCACTGGGCAGACAGGAATGAGGGCAAAGGTCTTCTGCTCCCTCATCTTTTCAGCTCCAATCCTTGCCTTCCTCAGTGAGCCACATCTAAAACCAGGGTGCCTTTTGCAAGGCCCCGTAGAACCTGCATTGGTAGATAAATGGCTCCAGGCCCCGACCCTGGTCAGGGCTGAGTCTTGGTGCACAGCAAAACAACAGGACTCATGCGGGACTGGGGTCAGGAGGTCCTAGCACAGCAACTCTGTCCTGTGTGTCCCAGAATCACAGCCACCCCTCTCTTCTCTCCGGGCACACAGGCTTTCCTGTTGAAGCTCTGGACCGCAAATGAGAGATTTATTGTGGGGATGTTCTTCCACTTTCGGGTGACATAACTCGAAATTAAATGACAGGCTCATAATCAGCCACCCTGAAGATGGCTTTTATGGACCAGCCAGAAATAAAGATGAAGTAGCTGGGCCGGGCTCGCTGAGGAGTGTAGATTAACAGCTCTTGGAGAGAGTCCTGGCCGGAGCCCATGGCCCAGGGCATAATTTATTCAGTAGATCAGTAAGGCTTCGAAGGCAATCCTTTAAGAACTTCATTGTCAAGGAAAGGGTGCAGCATATTAAAATGACACAGTAAATTCACATCCAATTCCCATCACCTTCCCTGTGAACATGTCTCTCTCCAGGGCTGAACTGGAATCACAAAGGGACAGCAGTTCTCGCCTGTGGGAGAGAGACAGGAACAGGGGTGTGCGTGCAGCGTGCTTCACAGGTCTGCTCCCCCCATGAAAACGAGGGCTGCGATGCTGTGCCGCAAAGGCTGCTTTGCTAATCCTGACCTGGAGTCACTGTCTTTTCTCAGAAATCCTGGGATGGAGGATGCAAACTGCCATGTTCACACATAAAAGGGGCTAAACACAGCAGCCCCGCAGGTCAGTCCGGCACATCATTCTTTCCTTGATGACAAGAGAGGGAAAGGTGAGCACAGCGGGGGACCCGGAGATGCCTGCTTTTGTCAGTGTGGTTCCCGTCTCTGCCCCAGGTTAGTAACCTTCAGAGAGCTGAAACTCTGCCCGATGGTAACTGTAGCCCACCAGGGGAAATTACTTCAATTTTTTAAAAAGCAGAATTATGTTTCCTTTTAAAATTCCTAGCAGTAGAGGGAGGTGAGGGAGACACTGGAGGGAAAGAGAAGCATTTGCAGCTGGGAGGAAAGCATCACCTGCTTGATGGAGCTGAGAAAAACCACAATGTGTATACACCCTGGCTGGGCTACTGTGCTTCCGCCCAGTGTCTCCCCAAGGGCACCCAGGACATCCGTGTGAGAGGGGATTGCTTGTACAGTCTCCCCACACCCATGCCCTGGAAAGGGCGGGTGATAGCTGTATTCTCAGACACACACAAATGTGGACTTGCCTAAGTCCTCTGGCTAGGAAGCAGGGGAAGGTGAAGTAGGTAAGAGCTCAGAACACGAAGTTAGAGGTTCGCCTTTTCAACCTGTAAGATATATATGGTTATACCGATCCATACATTCCCATGTGTACAGGAGCATAATTCCAAATAGCTAAACCTTGGAAGTGGCTTATATGTCCATCAGGACATGAATGGATAAAGAAAATGTGGAGTTTACACACAATGGAATACCACTGTGCCATAAAAATGATAAACTTTAGTCATTTGCAGGAAAATGGATGCACTGTGGGACTACAATGTTAAGTAAAGTAACTCAGACACACAAGCTTAAATATCACATGGTTTCTATCAGATAAGAAACCCAAATTATGAATAAAGAGCAAAATAAAAAAGAGATAGATAATACAAAGTAGGAGATCTTTCTCAAATGGGATATGGATCAATGGGGAAGAGAGGAAAAACAAAGAAGATAAAAAAAGAATTAAGATATGTCATGTGCATGTACTAACTCCACACAAGGAATATAAATGTATACTGTAAACATATACTAAAGAAAAGAAAAAAAATCCAATGATACAAAAGTGAAATTGTGTTACATAAAAATATGGAGCATCACAAGACAATATGTGATAACAGAAAAGTAATAGACAAAAAAAAAAAAAGACACAAACTCAGAACGGTCTGGGCCATCCCCACCCACCAACAGCAAATTCACACGTGGTGAACTGTGGTCCTCTGCTCGGTGACACTGGAGCCAAAGGAACATTTGTAGGGAAGTACCAGCAGGAAGAGACAGTGGTGGCCAGAAGTCTGTTTCGTCCTCCTTCTCATCTGGTCAGCTCCTGCTGAAGATGTCCTGAGCACCAGTCTGGAGCCCTGTGACTTCTACAGAACACGCAGCACTAACACTGTGCGGCACAGGTAGCTGCGGCCAAGGCCTGCGAGGCCAGCGTGTGGATGTTGTTGGTGTGAAAAGAGCTGTTAGAGGCAAAGCAGGAGCCAGCAGACACAGAAGCCGCCTTCGAAGGCAGCCAGCAGCAGCAACAATGATTGCAGCCAGGCTGGGCTCCTGCCCATGCTACCAGGAGGAGAAGCGGCTCGACAATGTGTCCTAGACACCGAGAAGGCAGACAAGGGAAGAGTTTTCAAAGATTATAGTAATGCAAACAGAAACCAAAGGGAGCTGTGTTCACTATGGTGGAACTGGTGTAAGAAGAAACCTTCCATGAGCGGTGTGACAGCCATGAGGAGTGGGCAGCGGCAGGCTCCTGGCGTGTCCTGTACATGGGCTCCCTCTGTGTTCTATATATACAGCAGCCGACCCTTGGTAAGGCTCTGAGGATGTGCAGCTGTCCCCTGATACTAAAGCCATGCGTGGATGCACAGGTCTGTACCTTGACCCAAACGTGGGCTGCCCACTGGAAAGGAAGGGCATCCGGATAAGAGCCCAGTTCCAGGGAACCTCAGCAAGTCCCACAAGAGCAGTTCCTTCTGGGAACTGATTCCCACTGGCTTCCAGTCCTGCCAGTCTCTGTCAAATGCTTTTTCCTAAAGAGATCTTCTCCCTGCCCGGGGTCACTCTAGGACAGGCTTCAAGGAGGATGTGAAGGAGAGTCAGGAGCCCAAAAGTTGGGAGACAGAAAATCAACTTATTCTTAACAGCGGTGTGGTTGTTGATTGTCAATTTGAATGGTGAACACCCAGCTAAACTGAGTCAGTATGGTTCAGAACAGTATAAAAGGAGAATGAGAGGGCAGGAGTTCAACTGATTTTCCTTGGAAGAGCTCGGAATGTTCTCTTTAGAGGAGCTCTACTCTGCACCTTCACCTTGAGTGTCATCTCCTGGTTTTTGGTGCAGATTTCTCAGCTTCCAGCATCAGCCTTTCGGTCTGGCGACCCACTCTTACACGTATAGCACCCACCTTTGCCCTCCTGGAGCTGACACCTCAGTCTTCAGATTTACATTCTTTGGCCTCCTGATGCAGACTCGTATGCAACACTGTCGTGGGTTTCAGGGCCTCAACTGGATCCTTCGGGTCTCCAGCACGCACAGACATTGTCCACTCTCCCACCTCTGATTCTAGTAAGCCCTGACTAATATGAGTGGTTAGCTCTACATGCACGTTATATGCTCATTATATTACTCCTCAGCCTCCAGAGGCTTCTTCAGTTGAAAGACCCCACGTTTATAGCAACCCGTGCACTTGGGCCCTGAGCAAAGGAAAATGAATGCACTGCTTTCCCTGAGTGCACAGAGACCCCTGCCATGTGAATGCTCATTCCATCCATGGTGGTGGCTTTTAACTGCCTCCTCATGCCAGGGCCTCACTCTGCCAGCCCATACCACCTGATAAGAAAAGATTCTGCAATGTGTGGGCAAAGGTAAAAAGAACAGAAAGATAAGGGAATAAAAGAATTGCCAGGTATTTAGGCACAGGCAAGAAGGAAGGTCTATGTCCACATTAAGACAGGAATTACCAGGAAGAAGAAGCGTTACATGTCTCCATGTGTAGCCATGCATGAGTGTATACATGTTCCTCTGTGCATGAGTGCACACAGTAGCTCAGGTGTGCCTGTGAATACATGTGCGCATGCATGGTTGTGTACATGTTCTCACTGCGTACACAAATCTCGATTTATGTGTCATGCGTACATGGGTGTACATGAGTGCACCTGTGTGTGTGCACGAACAAACCGAGAAGAATTCATTCTGAGCACGGGTTGGACATCCTGCACTAACCAGTACGGTGAGCAGCCTTTAGATTGTGCTGCTCTGTCAGGACCAGGCACCCTCTCAATGTGTACAGAACAGACCTACTGAGGGAGGTGGAAGGGAGCTCCTTAAACATGCCGCCTTCTCTTAGGGCAGCTTTCTGCTTCTCTTCATGTCCCGGCTCAAGGTCGGGACAACGCTGTTAGTAATAAGTTGGGTTCCAGAGAATCAACACCACTCAGTGTCTGCACTGAAACAGAAACTGGGGCCCTGGGAGCCAGCAAACAGCCCTACAGACCTCCTGCTATGCAGGCCAATTAGAAACACCTCAGGGACATCCTGCTCAGTACATTCTTCATTCCCTGAGAAGTCAGTAAGTGGCACCGCTTCATTTTCTTACATCCTAATTACCACACCACCTCTTTCAGATCTCGGAGCCTGGCGTCACCCAGCTCCAGGGCAGAAATTTCTGTGGTTGGGGCTGAGAGGTCCAAGCAGGAAGTAAAGGAAGAAGAGATCCCCTCTCCTGTGTTTGGTTCTTCAGACGTATCCTCTCTCACACACAGTATCTGCCTGGCCAGCATAGCAGAACAAACTGAAGTTTCCTTGATCTGCTACGAGTACTTTCCTTGTCTCCGACTCATTGTCTGTCTGGATATTAGGCCACAGCCACACACATTTATGCCATGTGCATGCTAGGAACACAGTTAATATGAGTTTCTTTAGGCCATCCCAATATATCCATTTTATAAATAGGGAAACTGAGACTCGGTGACTGAAAAGGCACGGCTGGTAGGCAGGATCAGCGGTCAGGTGGACTGAGAAGCCAGCTTCAACTTTATCAATCACTAATAAGTGATGTTATATGTCTCTTTCATTCTCCTAGAGCCCTACAGGCCCAAGGTCTCCTCCTCTGTTAGGTCTCCCCAGGGGTGAAATTTCATAAAAAAGTGAGAAATTCCTTCCTGATTGCTAAATTAATACTTGCTTGCCACAGGGACTTCCTGCCTAAGGTTGCAGAACTTTCTTATAAATGGTGGCTGCTCATTAGAAACACCTGGGGAGATTTTTAAAGCTCCCTGTGCCAGGATGCAGACCAATTACCGGCCTTGCTCTGGGGAGGGGAGAGGGGCATCCGTATTTTTAAAGCTCCCCAGGGGACTTAACTTGCAACCGAGGTTAACAACTACTGTCAGCATTTTCACCACAGCCACCAGGACAGGGGCAGAATTGACCATTTAAGAACAGCTACAGAAGCTGCTGAATTGAGGAAGACAGCTGAGGTCAGCGGCCGGGTCCCTGCCAGCACACTGAACGCAAGCATCCCCACTTCTTCCTGGGGTGTCCAGCCCTGGCCACTTCACTGCCTGTTCCTGATACATGATAGTTGAGCCACCACCTGCTCCACTGAGGCAAGCCCAGCCACAGTCAGCCTGTCCTTGCTCCCTGCACGGACCCCCGTGGTGAGTTAGTGTTCAGGTTGCACAGCCAGTGACGGGGACAGGTTGGGCTGGTTCTACTCTAAGCCACGCCTCTCATTGGCTCCGTATGGGAGACCTGGGCTCACCCAGTCTGCACATGATCTCTGATCAGAGAGCTGCTCAGTAAGACACTAGGGTGACCACCTTCCAAGGGAGAAGGACCCACACTCTGGTCCTAGATGGGAGATACCAAGGCACGTTCCTCAGACTCTCAGAGGTCCCTGTGAGGCTGAGCTTCAGCGACCCGGTACAACAATTCCCTCTCTAACCCTGGTATTGACCCTCCAGTCTCTCCTGCTCACTCCTTTGCGCTGCTTCATTGGACAAGCTCATGAACCAAGCCCTGGTCCAAGGTCAGCTCTTGGAGGAAACCAAACTAAGCACCATGAGACCTGTGGCTATGACCCTGAGCCTGTGTGACCTCAGAGTCAGCCTGTAGGGGGCAGAGGAGGGAGCCAGGCACCCCTCGGACGAGGCAGGGAAAGGAAGGGTAACTGCTGTCCTGAGGCAGTCTCAGGGGCAGAAGAGCTGCTCCCCTGATGGATGGCTGGGTCCATGCTTCAACACTCTTTGCAGGTGGAGATTCTGAAATTTTCTCTTGGAGATACTAGGTTACCCAATAAATATTAAGTCAGTCGCCTGCCAAAACCTCGATGCTGGGTCCCTAATCCCTGAACTAAGTGTAAACTAAAGGTCAACCTCAAATATTCTCTTCTGTCTCAAACAGCCAGTACCATGACCAAACTATCTTTTTACTGCCCAGCCTGTGCCAACAGCAGAGGGAATTTGGCAATAGGACCTCACACGTGATGGCATGTAGCTCCATCAGGAGGCACAGAACTTCCACCGATAGTGTTGGTGGACTTTGGCCTGGATCATTCCTTTCCATAGGGGATTTGACATGGTGAAGTTCTCCTTTACTTTCATTCCTTGTTTCTTAGCTGAAATACTTCCATAAAGAGCAACTTGCTCCCCACCACTGTGTGGTCACCTCAGCTATGGTTTTACAGTAAAGACAAAATAAGCACATGATTCTTCCTTGTTAGCTTTCAAAATAATGAGTTGCAACCCTAGCATCTTCCAAAGGCGGTCAATTAGTTGTTCTCTTTTGAAGGATCATTATGGGCTCATGGCTTGAAACACATCTGGTGCACCACAGTCGTTATTCTATGTGACGCTGGGATCTCACACCTTCCCCTGGTAGGAATCTCTCCAAATTGGCTCCTGCATCCTATGGACATGGCCTAGACTGTGATAACTGGTTTCTTGTTTGGTTTGACACATGTTCTCTCTTGCACATTTTCAGCCTCTGCCTTAGAAATAGCATTTCTCCAAGGACCTCTGTTTCTTCTATGGAGAAACAATACTTTGATGAAGACCTTTTAAAATTCACTGTGGGGCCAGAGGGTTAGCTCAGTGGTTCCAGTGCCTGCCTCACAAGCGCAAGGTCCTGAGTTTGATCCCCGGTAACCACATACAATGCTGGGCGTGGAGACTCACGCCCACCAGCAATCAATACCACATACCACAGTGCCAGGCGTGGTGGCTCACGCCCGTCATCCCAGCGCTTGGGAGGCAGAGGCAGGAGGATTGCTGAGTTCGTGGCGGCTTGCCTGGGCACCATAGTGAGCTCAGGGCCAGCCTGAACTACAAAGCGAGACCCTGTCTCAAAAAAAAAAAAAAAAATCCACTGTGATGGACACTCAGTGAGTTTTTCCCAGCACATATCTGTGAGCTGGTTATTTTCTTTGATATTTTTTTCCTTTTTGTTTTCTCTGATTTCTGTTTTGTTTCTGTAATAGTTGTTTATCTGGTTTTTAGACTTCATAGGCCAGATCTAGAATTTTCCCCCTATTTTATTCCATTTCACTGAAGTTTTATTCTACTTTCTAAGACATTTCAAATTTATGTTGCCATTACTTTATAGGGCTTTTTGTTTTGCTATTTTATTTTTATTTTCAAGAACTCTATTATATTCTCTGAATGTGCCTTTTTTATAGCATGCTGCTCTTGCTCTGCAGTGCAATAACTACTCCTATGCCCAAGACTATCACTTATCATTTCTCCATGCTTCCATGTATGCCACACCATCTCTGTCTCCTTCCAGTTCATTGTCCTTCTTTTTCACTTCAATTTCTGAGAGTCCCCTTCAAATGGTTGATGATCCTTTGTTGTCCATTCAGATTTAGGGGTGGATTTATTGAAAACTGTCTTTACTGAGAAACAGACTGTTTCTTGGGGATCCACAGCAGAAAGACCAGACAGGAAGCTAGTGAGTTCTCAAAGATTTCTAGTGCTGCCATGACACAGGTCTCTTTTCTGAGATGATCAGTTTCCCACAGTGGGGTTCCTCCACTCCCCACAACTTCTTGCCTAGACAGTGTAGTACTGGTTTTCACTTCTGGAAGCCAAGCCAGGGCTCACCACTCCGTATGGAGCTTTTACTCTCATTGCTGTAGTATGGCGTGGGCTGATACCAGTCAGCATGTTTCTCATTCAACTCAGAGAACACACTTCTGGACTTTTGCTGGTGTTTGGGGTATACCTGGTTGATGTGTGGAACAGTGAGAGAGGACATCTAAAAGTTTTTATGACTGTTCCCAATTAAACTTCAACAGATACTTCTGTTTTCATGCCTTCCCCACATCTGCATCTTTGGGAGGCCCTGACTCCTTGATTTCTGAGGTTGAAAGGTCCATGGTACGGATCAGCTTTCCTTCCTCCTTCCCATCTTGAGGAGCCAGGATCCAACTACCTCTGGTCTAAGGATTCTTCTTCCCCTTGGCATTTTATGAAACTGGCTTGACAACTTTCCTCTGCTCATTGTTCTTCCTCCTCTTTGTACTCATAGGTTACTATCTTTATATTTCTATTATCATGTCCATGAGTTTTCTTAGGGGACAAGATAAACATATACAATGTACTATATTTGACCCAAAGTTATCTCTGATCTGTTTTTTTTTTTTTTTTTTT
>PVIC010020567.1:0-29404 GCA_004025085.1 Thryonomys swinderianus
AGAGACCACCTTGTGACATAAACATGTATGCAGCTCTGCCCACTACATCAAGGAATGCCCACTCACATCTACTGAATCTGTTTAGACTGACATATATTGAACATGCTGTGATTCCTACTACTATTTTGACTTTTTTGCTAAGCCAAAAATGCAGGAATGCTTAATCAATTAAAATCAGAATAGATTTGGAGGTAGCATACTCAAAGGAACTTTCAGGATTTCTTTTCCAAGGCTTTTATTTGTCTGTATTCATTACTATGTGTATTTAAAATTAAATACACATTAAACATTTTAAGCAAAAAATACATATACATTGGTATTAAAACAAGTAACATTTGCAATCTGGTTACACAGTTACTTTTAAGTTGCATAATATTTAGTCAAGATTGACACTGGCTATTAACTGTAGCCTGTGCCAGTCAGCTTTGTAGATCTGGCAAGAGCTACTGAGACACTGCTTCTGACCTGCAGAGTTTGTGACAGCACAAGATTGCCTTCCATACCAGTAGTTTGCATTTCTCAGTTATGTCTGAAACTTACAACTAAAAAAATGGAATTGTTTTTTAAAGCTTGGGACAAATTAAATACGGATATTACAGCAACTGAATAATTTATCTGTTGAGAAATTCAACATTATTTAAATCTCTACCATCCAGTACCAGATGCCAGAACTGCAGAAAGCTGTTTTGAAACTTTCAGTGTGCATTAGAAGAAGCGTTTGTACTGTTGTTAGAAAACAAAAAAGATGGCACCAGTTTTCTGCATTTGGAATCCATTTCACTGTATAATGGTAAAGTTTAATTTACTGACCTGCTTGTGAAGATTGTGGGCAGGACAGACTGAAATTGTACTTGTGGAATTAGATGTAGACAGCGGTTAGTTAACAAACAGGTGATCCTTTCGGCTTTTTGGGAAATAGTATGATCAAATCTATGTTTTGGGAAAGTTAATCTGCTTCCACAGGAGGCAATAAAAGTCACTTTTAATATGTGCTAACAGTGGTAATTTATTAGGTCTCTCCTGAGAACATTCTAGCTTTGTTTTCATTGTAAGACACTCCTATATTTAAATGTCAAAAATAATCACTGCTGAGTGCTTAATTGATAATAGTATCTGGTTTTTCTGTAGAGAATGTCTCTAGTGCTAATAGTTGTGGGGTTTGTGTTTTGCCCAGAGAATGCCTTTTTAGTGTTTTATGCTCAGAGGTTCCTTCTAAAATCACAACAGGAAGCCAGGGGTGGTGGTTCATGTCTGTAATTCCAGATGCTTTGGGAGTATTTCGCTTTAAATCCTTCACCATTTACAAGTATCTTAAATATTTTCTGTATATACTTCAAGGACTGCACGAGACAATGTCATGCCCAGCTGGCCCAGCTGCCCTGGGAGATACTGTGTACAAGCTGGTTGTGCTGCTAGGCTCCCTCTCTGTCCTGGACCTTTAGCTATAGGAGCAGGCCTTTTGTTTGTTTACATTCCCTGATATTTCAGGTGCTGGCTTCTTTGTTATTCAGCTTAAATTATATTACAGGAAAAATAAAAAACCCAGGAGCTTCCTGCCATGTTTTTCTTCCATTACCAAGGTCCCTAGCTGAGTAGACTTTTGCTGTCAATCTTTCAGAGGTTCGAGTTTGTGTTACGTATAGTGTTCAGGAATAAACAGCAGGAAAAGGAAGAAATATGTCAGCTTCATCTTGTGTACCTGCAGTGCTGATCACAATATGTTATTTCTGCTCTGTGTAAATCACTTGACAAGAAGCTATAGTTGACATAACAAGAAAAGAGACCTATCATCCTCAGAGTGCATATATTTAGTAGATGATTTTTTAAAAATGCTAGTCAACTTGATGAGAAGGGAAGAAAAATTTCTTGGAAGAAATTCCAAGATGTGTGAATATTTATAAAGTGATCGTAATTTATTTAACTATGATTAGGAAACGCACATGAAATGCGCTGGGAAGGCTGGACAGGATTTTGGCAGATGGCTACAGAAGGGGCGGGGCATTTTAAGGAGGCAGAAAAAAATGAATAGCTTTCTTTGCTTTTTGGACCTAAGCTCTGATGGCACACCATGTCCTGTAAGATGATGCACATACATACTAACCAAAAAGTCTTAAAGGCCATTTAATGTTAATAATGGCTATCGGTGGTTAGTGTGACTTAAGTAATTTAAATTCTTCTTAAACTTTTTCATTTTTCACTTCATGCGTGTGTATGTGTGTGTATCTATCTATAAAATACATTATAACCTCTCAAAAGAGGACAGAAAAAGAAAAGCTGCTTTAGAATATTTCCCTTTTAAAGCACATTATTTCTTGATCCTACCATTTATAAAATATCCTTAGCACCTCTTCCCCTTAAGAGCCATTGAATTCTACCCTTTCTATTGAGGAAAATTGTATGTAACCTATTTTTGCCAAAATATATTTTTTTGCTGCTACTACTAGATTAAATCTTCTTGTGGAGAATTTCTCATATTTTTAACACACAACCACAAATACTTTCCTCCCTAGTAACTGTAAAGATGACAAGTACGTTTCCATGATTATCACTGTGGACTACAGGCCTGCAGTACACAGTGCAGGTCTGGGCACCTGCATTCTCTCTCAGGGACACATGGCCTTACTGTGATTTCTTGCTGCGTCAGCCTCAACCCTCAAGTCCCAGGGTTATGACCTATTCTTCCTGTACATCTGGACACTTCACCTCCTACGGCCACTCAACAGGGCAAGATGCCACTCACAGGTTAGAAAAGCAAAGACAGCTGCATGAGAGAGGTGCAAGCAGTCATAAGCACAGTCACCCCTTGGTCTCAGACTCCCAGCGTGCCGAAGAGTGAGTTAGCACCATGTAGGCAAGTTAAAGTTCCGTGAGCTTCTAGAAGTGGGTGAAGACTGTGTCTTTCTACACCCCTAGACTAAGGGGAGGGTAGACACAGAGCAGCCAACAACTACCTGTTAAGTGAGTAAGGAAGGTCTGCTTCTCTTTCTTTCCTCCATTCTACTGTGTTATTTCCTGCTGGTTGTCTACTTCAGAGATCTTATCTGTGGCCATTAGGAGACATCAAAATTTCCCTGGATAAAACTACATAGGAAATTGGCTCTGGGCTGAATTCATTCCCATTTCCACAGTCCTGCTGCTATGGTGCCCTCCACTCTCCTCCCTCCAGCACATACTTACTGAGTCTGATAACTTGTTCCGTATTTCCTTCTACCTCCTAAGTGGCTGCAAACAAGCCATTTGAGCAGTACCTCAGACTCCATCATCATTCTTTGCCCCTCCAGTACAGCCAGGTTTCCTCCTTCCTGTCTACAAATATTCACAGGAGACCCTCATACTTCCCTCTTCAATGTCTGGGGCGGATTTTATAATCAAGTACAGGGCAATGGCAAGAAAGATACTTAAGATTTCCAAAATGAGACTCTGGGTTGTAGCCTTCAACTTTCTCAAAGGCTTAGCCAGATCAAAACATTTTACTTATACTAAGTCTGAAGATTTTAGAATAATGTTATTTTCATTTCCAAAATTACTGCTTAACAACCTGAATGTTGCAAAGAAAAATCACATTGCATGTCCACATCTCCAACCTTAAAATCTTAAATATGATGCATTCCTGCTTGAAAAAAAAATTAGAGTAAAATACAACTTCTGCAGGGAAAAGAAAAATCACTGTAATTATAGTAATTGGTCTCCAACCCATATATTTCAAATGAAGTCCAAGGAAGAGAAAAACTACAGGATAAACTTATTATTTAATATGATATTTAAAAATTAAGTACAGTATATATGTATTTACCTATTAAATAAAACTTTTACAGCAATTCCTGAATTAAGTTTTTGATCTTACACCAAGTGAGTTTTATTCTGCTGAACACACAGTGTTTGGCATTAGCATGTACTGACTGCCTAGTTGTCCCCTTCCACCTCTCTGCCTTTGCTCTTGCTGTTTCTTTTGCCAAGGGTATTCCTACCACTCTAATCTTCAAAGCCTCTCCACCTCCTGGGCTCTTCAGTATGCTGCAAAACAAAACACCTTGGACTAGCATGAGTCCTAAATTACATGACTACCTTGGCCACTTACGATAGAAATTTTAACTAGTCATTAATACCTCTGGATTTTCTTACCGTATCTACGCAACAAAAGAATTTAGCCAGACAATTTCTACAATAGGAGACAACAAGAAAGCTCAAGTCTGGCTTTGTCAGGGTGCTAGACTGGAAAAACTGACTTCACTTTACCATGAATCAAGGCAAAATTAACGTAGGAGTAAATGCAGAACAACTCCAGTATGTTTGGCATACCTGGATTGTTTTGCACCAATTACTTTTGTCTAGTGAGGACAGAGGGAGTCAGTAGTATAAAGGATAGATGTCCATAATGATGGCAAAGTAGAACCTTGCATGCTTAAAGACACTGTCAATCTAGTCAGTAATTTGATTAAAACACAAAAATCTCCCTGTGGATTGACCAGAAAGACCAAAAGTCCACTTGTGCAAGGGCCACGATCTTTTATTTTGCTAACACCACCAAACAGGTTAGTTTCTATAACCTTGCCTATTAAAGAAATATATTATCTGGGCCGGAGGGTTAGCTTAGTGGTTCCAGCGCCTGCCTCGCAAGCGCAAGGACCTGAGTTCGATCTCCGGTAACCACATATAATGCTGGGCGTGGAGACATGCCCACCAACAATCAACACCGCATAACCACAATGCCGGATGTGGTGGCTCACGCCTGTAATCCCAGCACTCGGGAGGTAGAGACAGGAGGATTGCTGAGTTCATGGAGGCTTGCCTGGGCACCATAGTGAGCTCAGGGCCAGCCTGAACTACAAAAGCGAGACCCTGTCTCCAAAAAGGCAAAAAAAAAAAAAGAAATATATTATCTTAGTCTATTGATGTCATTTGCTTTCTATGATTTGAATACTATCTTCACCTTCTTCACCACACTGTCATTCTTCTACCTACACCTTCAATCTTGACCTTGAGAGAACTTATAGCAGCTGCTATAAATCATCTAGTTCCCTCTGAAGTGCTTATAAATGGAAAAGTCCATATATATACATATTACTTTCTTACAAACTTCTATTTTAACAAGTCTTATATCTAGGCTCAGCAATGATCAAACTTTTGACAGATAAATTCATTCTTGCCATCATACCTTGTATACAGCACACAAAAATATTAGATAAAACAACTATTTTATAAATGTTAAAAACTTACAGTAAACTTCTAATTACACTAACCATAATATTTCCCTGTTCACTTGTTACTAGAATTCCACTGACAATCCAAAGTGAGAGGAAAGTTAAGCATGGCTAATTAGGCATTCTGTGAATAACCATCATTCATTACCTGGCCCCACACAAAGGGATGGTGATGACTGATGGCCACATGGTAATTCTCTGATATGGGGACCTCCTGACCTGAGTGCCAAGAAGCTTGAGTCAAATGATGTTCAGGGTATTTTTAGCATTAAAATCTGAGATATGATATTTAAAGAAAACAAATGGCCTTTCTCTACTGTTCGGAAGTAACCACATCCTAATTCTGATACAGCATAACTTTCTCTAGCTATGCATTCATGCATTAATAGTTCCTAACAACATCAACATTTGTAATTGTAGTAATGCCAACATTTAGAAGCATCTCAACCAAAAACAAACTACATGGGCCGGAAATTTAGCTCAGTGGTTCTGCCACCTGCCTAGCAAGTGCAAGGTCCAGAGTTCAATCCCTGGCAACCAAATACAACAATACTGGGTGCGGTGGCTCATGCCTGTAATACCAGCACTCGGGAAGCAGAGGCAGGAGGACGGCTGAGTTTGAGGCTTGCCTAGGCTACATAATGAGCTCAGGGCCAGCCTGAACTACAAAGCGAGACCCTGCAACCCCCCTTCCCCCAAAAAAACTGAACTATGTGACATCATACACCTTTGAGAGGTCAAATACTGCTGATGTAGGATGACTCAATATTGGGCTTCTGTTCTTTCAAGGCATGTGAAAACACTCTCATAAAAGCATGCAATGAGAGGAGAGAAGACACTCAAAAATGTGCTGCGGTGTGCAGAACAGAAAGCTGTTAAGTGCACATTCACTTATATAGGACACACAAAAAGCTTTAGAAAGCACAGAAACACCTAACAGCCATGAAAAAAAACTCACCTAAGAAAAAAACTAGCCATGACAGATCAAAATTATTAGTGATTAGTGTACAAAGAGCAGAACAAAACTTCAAAATAGCACAAGACTGGAGAGGAGGATAAGAACATGGTACTTACAGGAATTCTTCTCCAAGGTGTTTGGGTATATTTATCAGCATATGAGCATTTTTCCTCTTTTGATTTTTGGTGGCAGTTACATCGGGTTGCCTGAACAAACCACAAATTTTTGCACTAGTTTAATTGTGTATAAATAAACACAAAGTAACTAGGAACTTTCTGGGAAATACAAAACTAGATAAACCAAAAGGTCATACACTGCAGCACAGTTCTAGCTTATCAAGGCCTATAGAGTTGTCTAGCATCTTATTTGGAGATCATCTAGCCAGCAAGCTAGAATTTTAAACAAGACAATTTCCCTTGAAAATCTCTTAAATTGTTCATAAAACATACTTTACATGATTTTATGTAAATACATACAGTATTAAGCACACAGGTATAGATTATCTGTAGCAATATACAGTATACAAAGAATACAACAAAATCTACACTGTTTTCCGAATTATCATGGTATTATAGTCATTCCCACATAGTTGCTTAAATACTTTTTTATGAGACTCTACTGGCTACCAGATGTCTATATGTCAGGTATCTGTTTCCACATGTAGTGTGATAAGCAGTTTAATAATGTGTGTGCTTCAATGCCGGACGTGGTGGCTCACGCCTGTAATCCCAGCACTTGGGAGGCAGAGACAGGAGAATTGCTGAGTTTGCGGCGGCTTGCCTGGGCACGTGAGCTCAGGGCCAGCCTGAACTACAAAGCGAGACCCTGTCTCAAAAAAGCAAAAAAAAAAAAAAAAGTGTGTGCTTTACTGGACTGGAGCATTGTGAAGGGCCTCTGGTCTATGACAAGATCCATCACATCAGACCACTTCAATTCACAAACGGGATTCTACTCAAAGCACATATTTACATCAACACAGTGCACCTACTGTATAAATGTAGAATTCAAAAAAGAATGAGAAGAACATAATGAGAACTCCTTAGTGTGAAGATGGAACACAAACATACCTGATACAATCCTGTTGAAGACAAACACACTTTCTTATGGGAAAACCTATGAAATTCTTGATTACTACACCGAGCTAAATATTACTACTTTAAAATTATTTTTCCACTCGGGAGGCAGAGGCAGGAGGATTGCTGAGTTCCAGGCTTGCCTGGGCTACATAGTGAGCTCAGAGCCAGCCTGAACTACAAAGCGAGACCCTGTCTCAAAAAAAAAAAAAAAAAATTATTTTTCCAAAACTAATTCCTATCAGATCATTCCAATTTTCTTATACAAAGTAAAATCTAATTAAAAGAAAAAAAAATCTCTGTAAAACACATGTGTTTCCTATTTCTAAGAAATGGGATAGTCACTGAAACAAAATTCACCAGATAGCAAGTCAACCTAAGTGTCTTTTAAAATGCACTGGACTAGGGCTTAATTTTTAAAATATATCTTGGAGGTATATAAAGAAAATAAAAAATACTTACTGCAATGTAAGCACATTACTTAGTCCGTCCTGACTGTAACAACTCCAGAAATCTTTTCTGTAGTCTTACGTGCTAACATATGGAAAATACTATAGCAAATATTTCAATTTTCCATCATTTGGAAAGCCTATTTTTCAGTGACATTCACATAGTTATGAACTGACTAAAATGACTACATGATAATTCCCTCTCCATATGCTTGTTTTTATTGCTGTCAGAGCTCTATTTTTGTTAAGATGCTCACTTTCTGTGTGGTCTCTTATTTAAGGATGGGTGTCCTGTCTCTTATCCTAAAATTCCAGGCCTTATTAAGTCTGAAACCAAACTAGTTAATCTCAACCCTCTGAAGGCACAAGAAACCCAAATCTAGCCATTACATACAAGAAAAGTCTACAGGGATTTCAGAGACAGTGTTCCTTGATTATAAAAAACTAAGGAAAACAAGTCTTTGAGTAACTGTTGGTACTTCTGTCTGAGAAGAACACAATAAACTACAACAGATATCTTGTAACTAATGACAAAGTAGCCCAAAGGAGTCTAGAAAAGCCAACCTGGAACTTTATCACTGACCAAATGACCAAGAGCAACCATGGAAATGGACAGATCTTACACACTTTCTTGTTATTTGAGTTTACTAATTCAACTCGACCCCCACACTGAGCTAGGTTTTCTGCCCTTTTAAAATTTTTTAAATTTTAAGACAAGGTGTCACCAAATTGCCCAGGGTGGGCTCAAACTTGTGATCTTCTTGCCTTATTCTCATGGCATACTAGGATCATAGGCATGCACCACCATGCCTGTTATTTTGTGTTATTATTGGTTAGGGACTTGCATTTGAAGCATAAAACATCAAAAGACATGTATTAATTTATAATAGGTAGTTTAGAGGAAGTTATTTAACAAAAGCAACCATCACATACCCAGAGGTAGTCATTATAGTTTACATACACAGTTCATTTGACTGATAGAACCCTAAATGACCAAGACTATTTCTATTCTTCTTCATTTACACGAAAGGTTTAGGAGAGGTTTCATAATCTCCCTAAGAGAACATGGCTATGAGGTTTCCAAGCCAGAATCTGAATCCAAATCTGCATAGGTCATGTTTACAAGTTACAATGCACCTGCTTAACCTAAGTACCTCTCTCAGCGTGCCTTGAAAGAAAATCATCCACTAGCCAATTACTCTGAGAACTCAGTGAGCAAATGTATTTAACTACTACTTAACTGAAGTTGTGAGGTTAATGTTATCAGGTATTCTTAGCACTTTGAAGTGAGGTTTGAATGATCAAACTTCTATAGTTTTCAGTTAAATTCCTGAGCACTGTAATCTGATTTTTAGCAATATATTTAATGTAGAATAAATATGAATTCAGTATTTTATTATTCTTCTGAAAGTTTTCATTCAAATACAGGTTACTGGTAAATATATATTTGAAAAAAACATAAAGAAGCAAAGAAGGCTAAACCTGCAGGGGAATTTGGCCTAGAAAAACCTTCCCCGAGACACAGAAAGCAGCTGCTAACACCCTTCACCATACTAATCCCAGACTCTAGAGAAGTCTTCTAAGTCCGTCTGCAGCTCTTCTCCATTTTTAAAAATAGGATAGATATAAAGAAAAAGATAAGTACATTATAAAGAGGAGGGCTGATAGTGAAAACTGCTGCTATCTAGCTCTACTTTCCTAAGTGTCTATCTTTAAAGTCTCTGGATTTGAGAATATAAATTTTTTATCTTAACTGATAGTGAAAAATGCTGCTATCTAGCTCTACTTTCCTAAGTGTCTATCTTTAAAGTCTCTGGATTTGAGAATATAAATTTTTAGAGCTTCGTAACTAAACTTTCTACTATACAACCTTGAATGACTTCCAATTCCTTATTATAAACAATCAAACAATCCAGCCCTTAAAACTCATTTAACATAAGACGTACACTTAATAAATAAATAGTGCTTTCAATGAAAACTTGTCTAAATTTATGCTGGGAAAATATAACTCTCAAGTGCCATCTCTTTTCTTCTCCCTGAACACTGGTTGAGTTCTTATCCTTGGCTCTGCAGCACAAACAGTAGGTCTTTATTTTCCATTTTAATCCTATATGTGGTAGGTCCTCCATTTGCAGCACAGGCTTCTCTTCATTTGGATTCTTAAATTTTCTCTACCTTTATTTACAGTGACTGGTCCATCTGTTCTATTTCTTCATGAGCAGAACTCTGTTATCTGCAGCATGACTCTAAAGGTTTCTATTCATACAGCCGAGTGCTTTGCTATTTCAAAATATGGTTTTTGATTTCCATGTATGGTATTCTTCTTATCCTCTTTTTATTACTGCAAGCTAAATTACAATTAAGTTCAGGGCACTATACATACCATTTTCATATAGGACTAACATTTGAAACTATAACAATTACAAAAAATATAGAGATTTAAAGATGATCCCTAGGAATCATTCAACACCATCCACAGAAAAGGACCACTATCCTGAAGCTCCCTGCAGTCCCAGATACCTGGTGCCACTCTGCTCACAATAAGAATGAACACCCTGTCCTCAACTCATGATGGCACCATTTACTCTACATCAGTTAGTTAATGTAAAGTGACACATTTTAAACACTCACAACAGACATGACTAAAAATGGTCCAACAAAGAATTTTCACTTCGAATATCAATTAGTTAAATCACACATGTCTATTAAAGTACATATAATCACACAATTTGAGAAGCCAAAAAGTACAAACTCTAATTTGGGTTCTTATAGAAATCAAAGTTTAAAAACCTTCCATTTTATGTTCTACTCTGTAACACTTACAAGTTGTTGTTCTAGTAGTTGAATTTTTTCGTCTTTTTTCTTTATTTGATCTTTAAGCTGTTTTATTTCATTTAATAAATCTTCATTCTGAAATTTAAAAATTTAAGGTGAGTTATTTCAAATACCATGAGAAGCTAAATCAGACATAAAGATCCAGTGAAAACATTCTATTAAAAAAAACTTCAAAAATGTCACAATCAAGAGTTCCAGTGTAAACAAAGAAAACAACTCAGTAACAGCTAACATTCACTGAGTGCCTTATATTTAAGCATTTGATGATGAAGGATTTATATTTCAAGTACACTATGCATCTAATCAGACATAAAGATCATTTTCAAGGCCCTAACATAATCCTTCTTAGAAACATACTAATATAATTAGTAAAATGTTCTGGTTAACTTGTTGAGAAAAATATGAAGATTTGTGTTAAAAATACTAAACTGGGGCTGGGGACTTGGCTCAATAGTTCTGGCATCTGACCTGCAAGTGCAAGGTCCTAAGTTCAATCCCCAGTACCATATACCACATTGCCAGGAGTGGTGACTCGGTCCCAACACTCAGGAGAAAGAGGGTGGAAGATAGCTGTGAATTCAAGGCTTGCCTGGGCTACATAGTGAGCTCAGGGCCAACATGAACTACAAAGCGAGACCCTTCTCAAAAAAAAAAAAAATTAAACTAGTCAAAATATCTGATGTACTTAGTGAAAATGAGAAGATGGTATACTCTCAGACACAGCACTTAACCTTTCTGGACAAAGGAATGGCTGTGTGTGTATGCATCCTGACAATGCCTGCATCCTTTGACTCAGTTATCCCACAAACAGGAAGCCATGCCAAAGAAATAATGCCAAGAAGGACAAATTCCACAAGTTATCTAAAAGTTTACAAGTTTTCAACAGTCCTCCTGGGAAACAACTGAAATATAATGCAACAGTACATATTCACCATTTATGCGCATATAGCTAAGTTCTGCCAGTGTTACAGGAAATGCCCCAAAACAAAATAAAAAAAGAGGTGAGGATATTAACAGCCAACAGGTACATTTATAGCACTATAGGTATATTTATTGCGCTATACAAAAGACTTAACACATAAACACAGGCCACAGAAGACACATCAGGAATGGCTGAGTCCAGTGTGTCATAAAAATTCATGGAAATTGCTGAAGACAGGATGTGTGGTAGGCTTTGAATCTTTCAGTACAGTAATCTCACTGTCATATAGTACAGATGCGAGGACAAGCACAGCACAGCTACAGCACTGGAACAGTGATGTTTCAACACAAAGGCTATGTAAATAAATAGAGAGCAAGTGTTTAACAAAATGGGCAAAGGCAAAATCATGCAGGGCCAAGACTATGGCTCTCCACATGGCTTAGCCAGGGAGTGGCAGGTTTGCATTCAAGATCACATCGATAGCTGTCTGGAGAGAAACTGGCAACAATGGCAACAACATTTTCCAGGAAGCTGTTATAAGACATTGTAATGTTCCAAATGAGAACATTTTAATGTTCCAAAAGAAAAATTAGAGATGGGAAGGGAAAAAGAGTTGAAATCGAGAGATTTTGGCAACTGCTGCCTGAGAGAAAAGAGCACCAAGGCACACTGAAGAGTGGTCTCTGGCTTGAATAACACAGTTAATGATTACAAAATCAAACGAATCATACAGGGAAACAAACAAGTACATCCAAAGATAAATATGTGTGAGTTCTGAATGTATGCTGGAGAGAACTGTGGATGGTATAAGGAGTAACATGTATGAAAGAGAGAAATCTTAAACATTATCAATGCGGTCACACATGCAATCGTGACAGTGTAAGTTAGAAGAGGCCTAGACTAAAGATACATGTCGAATATTGAAGGAAGAGTCTGAGCTACTGTATCTCAACTTAAGTAAAAAGGAAAAAAGCCATATTCTGCCTAGAAAAGAAGGGAAAAGAAGCAAGAAATAAATACCATACAGCAGTATGTCTACCATGTAACATTAAATGTGCAGATGAGTTACAAAGAAACATGGAAAAACAAGGCAGCAGAGGTATAAAATGTTGGAACTGATTTTGTTCCCATTTAAAAAAATGGGAAAAATGCCAGTCACAAAACTTAACAAAACTGAACACTTCAGCGATCATTAAATCACTGGTTCTCAAATAAGTGTGCGTGTGTGTGTGTGTGTATGCGCACACATGTGCATGAGAAACTCTTTAAGAAAAGAGTCTGCTGCAGATCTGTTGTGGATTACTGTTACACCAACAGTACAGGAGCAGCTCAAAGGCCAAAAGTGATATGAGAACTATCACCGTCAAATGAAAAAGCTACAAGTAGATAACCAGATGTGACTGCTTTGCTCTCTTATTTTGAATCCTTTACATACAACTTTGTTCCCAAGTGGCCATCAACTCCAGACTGGATAAAGAAGATGTGGTTTTTTAAAAAATAAAATGGAGTATTACTCTGCCATAAAGAATGACAAGTTTCATTCATTTGTGTGCAAATGGATATACCTAGAGGACACACTAGTAAGTGAAATAAATAGATCACAGATATGCAAATACCGGATCTTTTCTTTGGTATGAGAACCTATAGATGTAAATGAGTTCCAGAATGTATGATAGTTTTTATAAAATAGAAAATATCCAAAGAGAATTCGGTGTGGGAACGTAATGAAGGGAAAGAATAAATATGATTCTAAAAGAAAAAAAAAAGAATGATGAGATTGAATCATTTATACTCAAATGGATATACCTTCAGGACACACTCATAAATGAAATAAATAGGTCACAGATATGCAAACATTGTATACTTTCTCTGATATGAGAATCTGAAGTTATAAATGTGTTCTAGAATGCATGATTGATACTGTGAAATAGTAAATATTCAAAGGGTAATGGGGCTTAGGGGTAAACAATGAAGAAAAAAATTGATGTTAAAAGAAAAAGGAAACAATGCTTATGTATATAGGGTTGGGGGTAGGGAGCGTAGGGGAGGGGGAAAATGAGAATAAAGTTGTGTCATATACTGGTACAAATTCTCAATGTGGAGTATAATTGTGATGTGTATATGTAATGTACCATTAAAATTTACCAATAAAAAAAACATATGCTTAAGAAATTGCAAAAAATGTTTTCTTCAATTAAAAAATAGACCTAAAGATAATATTGTGTTTTTTTAAAGAACTTTTCAATTACTCATTACAATATAACTCTTCTCAAGGAATGAAAACATTATGGACTACAAACATGTACTAGTAATTTTTTTTTAATTAAAAAAACCCTGAATCCTGTAAGTATATATTTAACATAAAAAAGAAATTAATCACATCATCAGTGTATTGCTCTAACACTATGATTCTACAAGAAAAATACTAATTTCCCTTTTAATTTTTACAGGTAACCATAATTTAACAGCTGTTATTATTATCAGTAATATAAGAACCATAATCAACAGGGACAAATCATTACTCAACTAAGAAACATGAACTAAACCATCACTGGGATACCATGACAATTTAACAAAGTAGCAAAAGCTAAGAGCAAATCTGATTTCCCCAGTCAGCAAAGCTTCAGGTTTTTAGTACCTTTATCAGTCAATATTTTAAGTCAATATTTTAACTGCTATGACCTTCCTGTTCAAACAGTAAGGACTGTGAAATCCTAGTATCACTACTAAATTGTACCTTATACATCTCGTCAGCTTCTTCAGGTTCTGGACTGGAGGGCAACGACAGCTGAACATCATGCAGTGACCCACTTCCATCATGCTGTCAGAAGAAAGAAAAGCAAATGAACGTGGCCCTCACTCCCACCTGAACTCGCCCAGAGCAAAGAAAATGGGAGGGGAGACTCCACACATTTTCTTTCTTCTCATCTCTGCACTGGTAAAAGAAACATGGAAGAAAAGAAAAAAGGAGGGCAAGAATAAGCAGTGGAAATAAGAGACAGTACCTGAGCAGGTAAAGGAGATAGCTGAATGTTTCAGAGTTGGAATATATGGGGAGTTTTTTAAAGAACTGTGAGACTACCTCAGTAAGAAACTGAACCACTTAGGTTGGATGTGTTTTGAGTATAAAGCAGTCAAAAACAAAAATATGATCGCTTCTCGGCCTTTTGGCTAAGATCTAGTGTAGTATCTGTTCTTATCAGTTTAATATCTGATATGTCCTCTATCCGAGGACAATATATTAAATGGATTTTTGGAGCTGGGAGTTGGAATAGAAGCTTGCTCCGTCCACTCCACGCATCGACCTGATATTGCAGTACTTCCAGGAACGGTGCACCTCCCCCAGGGGGTAAAAGTAGTTGTACAAATGAAAGATTCGTGCTTCTCAACTAGCTTGAGGGCTGTTCCATGCCGTTCAGCTCGTGGGCGTTCCTTTTGGGGTACTTTTCTTTTTCTCTGTTTCCCGCGTGGGCGGACTATAACCGGCTTTCTGTTGGTGGCCCATTTTTCCCTTGTAGAGATGGGTGGTGGGCTGAATTCTTAGATAGATAGATGATAGATAGATAGATAGATAGATAGATAGATAGATAGATAGATAGATAGATAGATAGATAGATAGATAGGTAGATAGATGATAGATAGATAGATAGATAGATAGATAGATAGATAGATAGATAGATAGATAGATAGAATTAAACAAAAAAAAATATGAAACCAGGGCCGGAGGGTTAGCTCAGTGGTTCCGGCGCCTGTCTCCCAAACTCAAGGTCCTGAGTTCTATCCCCGGTAACCACATATAATGCTGGGCGTGGAGACTCACGCCCACCAACAATCAAAACCATACCACAATGCCGGGCGTGGTGGCTCACGCCTGTAATCCCAGCACTCGGGAGGCAGAGACAAGAGGATTGCTGAGTTCGCGGCAGCTTGCCTGGTCTCCATAGTGAGCTCAGGGCCAGCCTGAACTACAAAAGCGAGACCCTGTCTCAAAAAAAAAACCAAAAAACCAAATGAGCAGTTTTTTTTTTCTGTACCAGAGATCGATCTCAGGACCTTGCACTTGCAAGGCAGGAAGAGAATCACTGAGCTACATCCCCAGCCAATAGATGTTTTCTAAAAAACTACACAAGCAATTTAATAGAGAAAACATGGTCTTATCAATGAACAGTGCTAGGACAGTTGTCACTATATATAATAAAATGAACTTTACCCAAAATTCATAACATATATAAAAACTCTCAAAACAGACTGCAATCTAAATCTTAAAAGTATAAAACAGCTGGGCTGGAGATTTAGCTCAGAGGTTCCTGCGCCTGCCTCCCAAGCACAAGGTCCTGAGTTTGATCCGGTAACTACAGACAACAATGCTGGGCGTGGAGACTCACGCCCACCAGCAATCAACCAGCAATCAGCACCACATTCCACAGTGCCGGGCGTGGTGGCTCACGCCTGTAATCCCAGCACTCGGGAGCAGAGACAGGAGGATTGCTGAGTTCCAGGCTTGCCTGGGCTACATAGTGAGTTCAGGGCCAACCTGAACTGCAAAGTGAAACCCTGTCTCAAAAAAAATAAAAAAAATTTTAAAAATTTTTAAAAATCTGGAAATAAACACAAAATTATTCAGCTCAGTCAATATACCAAAAAGTTAACCAATTTAAAAAAAAATAAATTTGTGCTCACTTTGGCAGCACATATACTAAAAAAAACAATAAATTTGCCTTCAAGGGCAGAATTTCTGCCCTTTGACACAAGAGTTAATAGAAAACTGAAATCAGAAGTCAGAGACTATTAGAAGCCATAGAAAATATTTGTCATTCAAGTAAACTATGGAGCATAAACCATAAATGCATCTATGAAACATTAGTTCTAAAAAAAACAATAACATAAAAAATGACAATGTGAAGGGTCAGCATTTCAAAATTATTTCATTCACTGACAAACTAACTCCATTAACTCACAAAATAGAACTGTCATCAAAATCAACCATGCTGTTAAACTACAGTTTACTGGGAAAGTCTGGCCAGCTTGCTTCTATTACAGTTAATAACTGGTTTTCACATGATTAGGTGGCTGCATTTGAAAGGTTTTATAATATCTACATAATAGCTTCCACTTTAACTTGCTTCAAAAGATTAAAATATTTATTATATGGCCCTTTAAGGAAAGGCTGTCTAACCCCTGCTCTAGGCCATAAAGGAAATATCAAAACATTTCAAAAGAATTTCTATATCAATATTGTTCACTGTTATCAGTACTATGATTAGCTATCAATTAAAAATAAATGCACTGCTGGGCATGGTGGCTCACGCCTGTAATCCCAACACTCAGGAGGCAGCGGCAGGAGGATTGCTGTGTTCGAGGCTTGCCTGGGCTACATAGTGAGCTCAGGGCCAGCTTGAACTACAAAGCAAGACCCTGTCTCAAATAAGTAAGTAAGTAAGTAGGTAAGTAAATAAATAAATAAATAAATAAATAAATGCACTGCCAAGCATAATATCACACACCTGTAATCCTAACTATTGCCCAGGTTGAAATAGGAGGATCGCAAATTTGAAAGCAGTCTGGGCAGTTTAGTGAGATCCCATTTCAAAATCTAAAAATAAAAAATACTAAAGAGATGGGAATGTAGCTCAGTGGTACAGTGGCATGTACAAGGTCCTCGCTTTAATTGTCAGTACCACCAAAAATAAAAGTCCCAATTACCAGCTAGTACTTTGAAAACCAAAAGAAAAACATTAAATAACATGAATATACAAGATTGCCTTATGAAATAAATAAATTGTCCTTGTTTTTAAAAGTCTAAGCAATCTAGATTTAGATCAAAGAAGAAAAAGGCTTTTACTTACATCAAAGCCCATGAGTTATAAAGATTCTTGAATATAATCTCCAACTGAGTAAAGTCACCACTTATCAGATCAATCTGACTCTAACCAATGGTACTATTGTACTCTACAGAATCTTGACTAAAAGAAGTATTCAGGCCAAAATAATGAAACACTCTGAGAAATGTTTCTTTTAGCATTAGTAAGGGGTAGATCTAAAAAGCAGAACATTATCTTTTTAAAAGATGTAACTCCAGAATGTGATGAGGGGAAGGAATAAATATGATAAAGAAAGAAAATAAAAGAGCATGTATAAAGGGGGGAGAAGGGGGGAGTGGGTAGGGATATGGGTAAAAAATGAGAATTAACTTGTGGCATATACTGGTACAAATTTCCCAATGTTATATGTGATTTTGAGATGTATATAAATTGTACCAATAAAGAATTTAATTTTTAAAAAAAGATGTAACTCCATGCATGCAATTTTCATTCTTTATATATTTATACTAAGGAGCTAATGTCAGGCAGAAAGTTAAACTTTACCGGGAGGTGGGGGCAGCTCTGCCTGAACAGCAAAGAAAGCGGCATTTTTTCCTACTCTCCTTCACATTCTTAATCATTGGCTGCAGATAAACCCATACCAACTTGTTGTTTCAAAGTTTAGCTCCAGAAAATGTCACCTCTCCCCTGAGCACGCTGATACAGTATTCATACAAAGTCCTCTGAGACCATGAGGGAGAGTCAGAAAAAAACAGTAAAACTCCCAAGACACACTAAAGGGAAAACATCCACTTCCAAAGTATGTAAGGGCCCACCAAATCAATACAACACATTCTGCATGTAAAAGAACAATGACTTGGGAAGAAGGTAAGGATGTTCCTCAAAGACCCTGGGAAAAACCCAAGAGAACTCGCTGAGACCTCACTGTGTACCTGTCACTCGCATGCCTGCTCCCCATCAGACTTGAAGGTATGTGGCCCCCATCTATCATTTTACAAAAACTCTACCCACACCCTACAGGATAGACTTGATGTCTTGTCTGAAATCTTTCACCAAAGACAAAGAAGCAAGAATTAAAATGTACTGTTGGCTCCTCAGTGTTAGAACCAGGCTTCCCAGTGACACTAAAGTTTACTAAACAGCTGAGCTCCACTCAGAGTGTTTTGCATAAGCATATTTAATAAGTGCATTGAAGCAAAAACATTATAAAACCCAAGCCAATTCAAATTTCAACTGTCCAAGTACAGTATTGTGAGCTGTTTTCCTGAAGGTCAGCAGTTTCTACGGTTTCTGGTTAGGATTTCTGAATTCTGACTGGAACCAGATGCTAGTAACTTTGTCAGCATTTTCTTACAGAAGAACAAACCATTCTCTCATCTAAGAACTTTAGATGACTACTGCTGCCAACCATCTTCCACTTCTTTGAAAAACACAAAGGTAAACTTTTGTTCTAGTACTGTAACTCTTCCACACATAAAGTGTTCACAAACATGACATCAAGTTCCATCTTACCCAAGTGGTTTTTCTATTTTGCAAAATCTGGGGCCTTCTTATGAGTTCCAGAGCAGCTGCAACAGACATGCCTACTTGAGAGGATTAACAGAGTGTGACAGTGCCACCCAGGCCCTGCTGGTCGGCATCACCAGTGATGTCACTAAGCTGCCTTTTGTTTCATACCTGCTACAACACTAACACAAGAGGAAGCCTGGGAAAGGCAGCTGGGGAGAGCCCAGGGCTTTTCTCTTTCTTCTCAAAGGTTTTTGGTTTTAATTCAAAGATATATGGATGAAACCCTGTCACACAGCACACACTCTAGAATGTGAACAATGAACAACTTTTGAGTAGCAATATGACTATGGGACTTAAAATCTAATGACCAAGCAGCAATTGAGAGGATTTTAAACAGAGATTTATGAGCCAGGCATGGGGCACACACCTGTAATCCCAGCACTCAGGAGGCAGAGGCAGGAGCATAATCATGAGTTCAAGGCCAGCCTGAGCTACATAGTGAGACCCTGTCTCAAAAAACAAAACAAAACCAAAAAACCCTAAAAATTTATAGAAACTAATTTTCAATAAGGGCTTCAGAGATGAGGTAGGGATTAAAAAAAAACAACAATGATATTCTTCACAAAATCAGAAGAAAAAAAAAATCAACCTTAAAATTTGTATGGCCAACACAAACAAAACCCCTGAACATCCGAAGCAGTGTTGAGAAAAAACAAAACAAAAACAAAGCAAGAGGCATTACACTACACAGTACTAAAATACACAACAAAGCTATAGTCACTAAAACAGACAAATGATACAGAATAGAGCCTAGCAATTAACACATACATCTTAAAACTGATTTTAAACAGAAATGTTAAGAATAAGCACTGGGTGCTGCCCTAACTAGCAGTTAGGAGGTCTGCACTATGAACGGTGCTGCCCAGCTCCCAAGAGAACTGCAACCTTACCCTGAATTACAGGATCTGAGTTGCTGCCTTGGGTGCTGGATCAGTGGCGACAAGAGGTAAACAACCTCTGGCCCGGGGTCTCCTTCCATTGCTCCTTCTGTTGGGAATTGTTGCTCTTTCCTTACTGATTAAATTGCTTTACAATCTTTGCTAGACTTTCTGACCATGCACTAATGGTAAAAGATACTGCTTTAGTGGTTAAATAAAATGACAAAGAGAAGTAACTTCTCTTTGAGTAGAAAATAGGGAGATGTTTAAAGAATAACAAAGACCTGAACCTTGAGAGTCACAGCTGGACTTTAGCATAAGATAAGAGACCTGCTAATTGCCTGGGAAAAAGTTTAGGAATAGGGAGAGCACATTCTGTAGATTATTAGATGTTCCCTGGTAGACAAGTTTATCTCTACACCACCTGTGAATCAAGGTTGTGATACCTGTTGATTTTTTTACTACTATTTACCTTGCTAATTGTAAAGATTCACACGCGGGCACTCTAGCTAGAAACACTATAAAAGAGCACTGAAAAATAAACTCAGGGCCTGCTCAGCATTGACTGAGAGGTCCTCCCGATCCCATTATTCTGTCTTCTTTCTTTTCTTAGCCACACCCCTCGACTTCGCAAACCTGCTGTTTTGTGCGGCAGGCTCTGGCACTTCTGCACATAGTACAGTGACTACAGATAATGATAAAGTACTACATATATCAAAAAGCTAGAAGATTTTGAATGTGCTCACCATAAAGAAATGAAAAATGTTTCAGGAGGTAAGTTTAACCCAACTTAAAGATTATATGATGTAAATACATATTAAAACATTACCTGGTACTCCATAAATATGTACAATTTTTATACTTTCATGTAGCAGTTAAAATGAATTTAAGTTCAAAAGAAAAAATAAAAATAAACAAAAACGAAGTTTCAGGCAAGTAACTTTGAAAATATCAACATCATTGTCAGATCAAAGGTATTCAGGAAAGTCTGTGGCAGAGAGCCTTGAAGACAGCTCAGTGATCTTTGCTTCTGGAATTATCTTTAATTCCCTTGCCTTGAGTATGGACTGATTCTCACCTGTATAATAGAGTGGCATTTCCACCACTGCATTATAACAGTGCACAGCTACTACTGTGCTAGCCCAAGGTCTCCCTAGTTTGACGAGATAAAGCAGCTGCCACACTGTGAACTGCAGCATGAATGAAGAGTTCCACATAGTTGGCAAGGAACTGAATGTGACCTTCAGCTGACAAGCAGAAAACTGCGAGACCTTCTACTCAGCAACCCAAGTACCCAAATGGGGCCCACAGCCATGTGAGCTCAGAAGCAAATTTTTCTCCAACAGACCCTGCATACAAGACCTCAGGCCTGGCCAATGATGTCATTGCAGACCCTCTGAGACACTGAAGAAAGAAGTTCAGTTCGGCAGTGCCCAAATTTCTAACCCAGAGAAGTGCTGAGAAAACAGGTGTTGTATTAAGCACCCTGACACAATCCCTGACTTTCACGCTGTTATTGCTGTGTCTATTATCAGTATTGTTAATATGATACTATAGCTAACATATATTAATTGCTTTATATATATTAGACATTGCTTAGCATGTTATCTGAATTAACTCATGCAGTCTTCAGAACAGCCCTGAGACAGGTGCTTATTATAAACTCTATTCTCTATCAGGAATAAACAAAGGCACAATTTAAGTATTTATCTAACAGCACACAACAAAAAAGTGGGAAAATTGCTCTGAACATAAATCTCTGTGCTGCACTGTCTATTCAGTTTCTTAAAATTACTTATTTCTATCAATTTTTATCATTAAGATCTAGAGTAAGTAGCATCTCAATTATTCCACACCTGAAAACAATTCAAATTTTTTCAATAGGTAAATGGATAAAACTAAAATTGTGATACATAAATGTAATGCAGAATGGCACCTATGAATAAAAAAGGAACTGTTGATACAAAACACAGATGAATGCCTGAGCTACTAAGGTGAGTAAAAGAATCTAAAAAGAGTACATATCAGATGGACCCATTTAGGTGAAACTGCATGAAAGATAAAACTTTATTAACAGAAGAGTGCTGGAAACCTGGGCCAAGAACTAGAAAGAATGCTGGCAGGTAAAGAAATATTCTGTCTTGACCATGGTGGTGATTATACAACAGCACAGAGCTAAATTCAAATGATATACTTAAAATAGGTATGCTTTTTCTAAATGTAAAGGCTGTCCCACTAGTTGGTAAGAAAAAAGTTAATTCTCCTCTTCACCTTCTTTATGTAATTCTCTCATTGCTGAGATAAAATACCCAACACCAAAAGATAAAGGAGCAGAGGTTTATTTCAGCTCACAGTTTGTACAGGCTTGAGTCCACAGCTGGCTGACTCCATGGCAGGGCGGCAGGGCAGCATGGCAGAGGGCCTGACGGAGGAGAAACAGTCCATGGCAGGGTAGGCAGAGGCAGGAAAGCAGCAGCAGCCTGCCTTCCCCTGTATCCCATGCAGGATACCAGTCTTTGTGTGGTGCAACTCAGAACTATGCTAATTCCATTCAGTGGACTAATTTAGTATCACATGTCCTTAACCCCAGAATCAAGCACCCTAGATCTGACCAGCTTTGACACCACCGTCTATGAGCCCATGAGGTTCTGGGAGAACATCTAGATACAGCTGTAACCCTTTGTGAACAAGTTACACGGTGACATGTAGCTACAGATGTCTCCACTCAAATGAGGACAGCTCAGCAGGGAGTTTCGGAGCCTATGCAGGTAGAGATCTTTCCATGCTGTAGAACGGCTTACTATTTCAAGTTTTAAAATGAGGGCTGGGAACAGGCTGATATCAGGACCAAGTGTGAGTGGAAAGAATATGCATGCAGGGCCGGAGGGTTAGCTCAGTGGTTCCGGCGCCTGCCTCGCAAGCATAAGGACCTGAGTTCGATCCCCAGTTACCACATATAATGCTGGGCGTGGTGGCTCACGCCTGTAATCCCAGCACTCGGGAGGCAGAGACAGGAGGATTGCTGAGTTCGCGGCGGCTTGCCTGGGTACCATGGTGAGCTCAGGGCCAGCCTGAACTACAAAGCAAGACCCTGTCTCCAAAAAAAGCAAAAAAAAAAAAAAAGAATATGCATGCATAAGAGTAGCCTGGAATGGGCTATCTAAGTTCATATATCGTGAAGTGGTACTCAGACATGTAAGCCCTAATGAGGTCTCCAGAGCACAAGCAGAGAAAGAAGAACCAGAGTTGAGGAGGATAAGGAGGCTGCAACCGGATGGAGAAAGGGACCAATGTAGGTGTCAGAGTCCAAGGAGCTCACAGTGAGGCACACCCTGAGTGATATGAGCTAGGTAATATTAATGTAGCTGAGCACATGCAGCAGTATGTAGGGATTCAGAATCTTAGTGTGTAAAGAAGGAACCATGTGATACGCAAAGCCCAGCACAAGCTACCAAAGACTATGTGAGCTGAAAGGGGTAAGTGTGCAAGAAGGAGGGAAACTGGTGGCAGGAAATGAATGATGAAAGAGTAAAAATGTTAATCAGTGCAGAATCCATTCTCTCACTCTGAGAACTAAATTTAGTAAAATAGGAACGCTGCACTTAAACAACTGAAGCCATGAGTACAAACTCATAGTTTCCAATACAGATACAGAAACATAGTCAGAGCATGTTCATGTAAATATGACAAATCTGAACACACATACATTCACATAGACAAAATACACCTTGAGGGAATGAGAGGATCTGACATCAGCAAGCACACCTAGTGGGCTTCTAAATACTGTACCATTCATTACCCACAGAAAGAAGTCCCTTGAGATCATAGATGTTTCCAGGCTGAGATAAGAAAAGCAATAAATAAGCCTCGATGTTCTGTACTGTCAAAGACCAAAGAAGTACTCAAAGAATAACTGGCATATGCCATAGGAAATACAATTCAGGGCCAGGGATTTAACTCAAATGGTACCGTGCCTACCTTGCAAGCACAAGGGCCCCAGTTCAATCCCCAGTACTACAAAAAACAAAAGCGGAATTAGAATTCAGTCTGAACGAGTGCTCAGCTGCCAAACCTTGGCTAGCATGAGCATCAAAATGAATTATTTTAATGTATTATAAATGACTGAATAAAATAAGAAATCATGAGCTCACACTAATATAAGTCACTACAAAATTGTTAACTTAGTTTCAAAATTCATCCCTGTAAAATACTAATTATAAAGGAGCAAAAAATAAGAGTCATGACAGCTAAAAGATATCTTTATCAAATGATCAAAATTTATCACTAAGGGGACAAACTAAAGCCACAAGCATCCAACGGGACACAACAGAACAGTGCAGCTCCGGCTCAGTGACATTTCTGTCAAAGACACATAACCTGGATCCAGTCATGTAGCCAGACCAGACAAATGCAAATTGGAAGAATTCTAAAAAGAAACGGACCTATATAATATTAAATTGTGGAAGTGATCAAAGTGAAGACAGAGAAAGTGCTGCAGACTGAGGAAAGCAAGACACATGACAACAAAATGCATGTGGATCACCTAAAAAGAGATCTTTTCACTATAAAAGTATGACTCGGTTCAAAGGGAATTTGGTGTAGGAACGTAATGAAGGAAGGAATAAACATGATTCCGAAAGAAAATAAAAGAGCATGTATATAAGCGGTGCATGGGTAGGGATGTGGGTAAAAATGAGAATTAACGTGTCATATACTGGTACAAATTCCCCAATGTTGTGCGTGATTGTGAGCTCTATATAAAATGCACCAATAAAGAATTCAATTAAAAAAATATTACTCAGGAGGCAGAGACAGGAGGATTGCTGAGTTCGCGGCAGCTTGCCTGGGCACCATAGTGAGCTCAGGGCCAGCCTGAACTACAAAGCGAGACCCTGTCTCAAAAAAAAAAAAAAAAAAAAAATTACTCAAAGAACAAAACCTGAGCAGTGTCGAAGATTATACATTAGTACTGGATCAATCCTAACTGCCTGCTTTTGATGCCTGAATTGTAGCTATCATGGGGATTTCCTAGGTTTGTACAATATACACTTAAGTACTTGGGGATGACAAACACAACTTACTACCATGACTTTCAAGAGAAAGAGATACTGCCATTTGAAAAAACACTTGGAATGTTTTTGTTAGGTGCTTCAAAACTGTAATACTAAAACTAAAGGCTGAGGATGTAGTTCAGTGGTAGAGCACTTGCTAGCATGTGCAAGGCCCTGTTCAGATCCCCAGCACATTAAACAAACACACAGTTTTTCTTCACCTCATAAGGGTTAGTCATAAAATGATATAGGAGACATCATTCTCAACAAACATGGAAAGCACTCCTGTTACACTCAGGGGCAAGACAATAAGAATGTAATACTTTACACAAGTTCCTGGCCAAATGATAAAACAGGAAATAAGACAAACACTGAAAAGCAAAAACATAGTGTCATTACTGAGACAAAATGCTTATTTATATTTTTTAAATTCCCCCAAAACCTACAGATAGATTTTTGAAATAATCATGTCACTGGTCACAACCTTAATAAAAAATGTTTGGAGGCTGAGATAGCAGGACTGCTGCGAGTCTGAGGCCAGCTTGGGCTACATAGTGGAATTAAAGATAACCTGAACTACAGAGCAAACACCTGTCCAAAAAAAAAAAAAGAGCACAGGTGTTTAATTCATTTCTGAAAACTAGGAACAGTCCATTGGAGAATGGTAGCATTCATAGCATCAACAAAAAATTCAGGTAACAGAAATAAATCTAACAGAACTGTGTGTACATTCTACACAAAAATGTATAAAATATTATTGAAAAAATTCAATTAAATCAATAGACTAATATACCACGTTCTTGACTATAAACTCTAAAATTATAGAATGTTAATTTTCCCTGAAATTAATCTTTTAGTTCAATGCTACTCCCATCAAAATCTCAAATGTTTCTTAAGACTCAACAAGATGATTTCAACATTTTAGGGAAAAAGAAAGTTCTAAGAATAAGAAAAGTATGATAGGGAACCCAGATGTTATACAATACTAAGTGTGCTGTTTAATCTTGATTGTCAACTTAATTAGATTGAAATTAATAAAGTACATTTCTTGGTATGTTAATGAAGGTCTTTTCAGAGACGAGCAGCATGTGGGTCAGTGAACTGGTAGAGGAGACTCAGCCTGAATGTGGACTAACACTAAGAGTGTGGGACCCAGATGGAACAAAAGCAGAAAAAAGAAGCCAGCTCATCCTTCCATACACACACACAGACATACAGGCGCATGCGTGCGTGCGCACACACACACACACACACACACCACTTCTGGGCTGCCATGAGGTGGGTGGCTGCCTCACTACACAGTTCCACCGTGATGTTTCAGTCTCACACAGGCCTAATGCAGCAGCATGGCCCAGTAATCACAGATGGCAATGCTGAGCCTGGAAACCAACAGAAACCTGAGTCAGGCACTCTGTCACAGCAACAAAAAGGTGACTGACACATTAAGCAATGCCAGACAGCATTTTGTGCAACTGCACAAAAAGTCCTAGTTCTTAAGAAAACAGTTAAGAGTAGTTTTTTGATGACATACACAAATAGATACTTTGCATGTGGGAAGGGAGTTCTCTGGGGTTGAACTCTGAGCTTTCACACTGAACTACATTCCTAGCTCTTTTTTTATATATATTTTTAATTATAAATAGAGTTACAATAAGTCACTAATTGCCCAAGGTAAATTAAAATTTATTTATTTTCATTCATTTATTTTATTTTTATTTTTATTTTTTTTTGAGACAGGGTCTCGCTTTATAGTTCAGGCTGGCTCTGAGCTCACTATGTAGTCCAGGCAAGCCTTGAACTCAGCAATCCTCCCATCTCTGCCTCCTGAGTGCTGGGATTACAGACGTGAGCCACCACGCCCGGCTCATTCATTTATTTTTGAGACAGGGTCTCGCTTTGTAGTTCAGGCTGACCCTGAGCTCACTACTTAGCCAAGCTGGCCTCAAACTCACAGTACTCTTCCTGCCTCTGCCTCCTGAGTGCTAGGATTATAGGCCTGAGCCACCATGTCTGACACTGTGGTATGTGGTACAGGGGATTGAACTCGGGACCTTGCGCTTTGCCCATTCTTATCATACCTTCTCTTACCTGTTTCTCATAAAATTTTATGGTTAGGGGCCGGAGATTTAGCTCAGTGGTTCCAGCACCTGCCTCACAAGTGCAAGGCCCTGAGTTCGATCCCAGTAACCACATACAATGCTGGGCGTGGTGACTCATGCCCACCAGCCATCAATACCACATACCACAGTGTTGGGTGTGTGGCTCACGCCTGTCATCCCAGTGCTCAGGAGGCAGAGGCAGGAGGATTGCTGAGTTCCAGGCTTGCCTGGACTACACAGTGAGCTGAGGGCCAGCCTGAACTACAAAGCGAGAGCCTGTCTCAAAAAAAAAAAAAATTATGGTTAATTTATTGGAGTATTTAAGAGAGAGGGTCTCACTTTGTAGTCCAGGTGGCCCTGAGCTCACTATGTAGCCCAGGCAAGCCTGGAACTCAGCAATCCTCCTGCCTCTGCCTCCCGAGTGCTGGGATGACAGGTAAGACCCACCACAACCCAGCACTGTGGTATGTGGTACCAGAGATCGAACTCAGGACTTTGTGCTTGCCAGACAGATGCTGGAAACACTGAGCTAAATCCCCAGCCCTAAGATGAAATTTATTATCCTCCTGCTTCAGCTTCTCAAGACTGCTGTGAATACAGACAGGCCTATGAACTAATTATTTCTTACAAACCACAAAGAAAAACTGACAAATTCAAGTACATTAGAATTAAGAACCTTTGTTCATCGAAGGATTCAGAAAATGAAAAGGCACTACACAGAAAGAAAATATTTGTAACATATAAACAAAACACATCTAGAATGTATAGAAAAAAAAACTCAGACAACAAAGAAGCAAAAATTCCAAGAGATCCAATTTTATTAGTATGAGGAAAATGAAAATTAAAATCACAATCAAATAGCACTACATTCTACCTACATGATGAAAATTAAGAAGCTGGATAATATAATGTTTGTGAAGCTATAGAACAACCACTCAAAGGAAATGAAAAACATAAACAACTCTGAAAGTCTGAAATGTCTCCATGTCTTATAAGCAACTCCACTCCTTTAGCTACTCCAGAGGAACTTTTGTTGTGTACAGGGGAAATGTTCACAGCACAGTATTTGTCAGAGAAGGAAAAACAGAAAAGCTGGAGAAAAAAAAAAAAACAACAAAATAAGCATCAAGAGTAAAAAGGACAAAGATAGTATGATTTATTCACAGACTGGAACACGAATAAAAAAGTGAAAATTGATAGAACAGAGGAAACATATACATACAACCTTTAAAGACAATGTTGAAAGACTGACAAAGAACTTACAGTGTAACTTTATTAATACACCAAAAAGCAACAAAATTGAGTTTCAGTGCTATCCTGGCCTACTTAGTGAATTCAGGGTGAGCATGAACTACAAAGCAAGACCCCATCTCAAAAACTAAAATGAATGAACAAATGAATGAATGAATGAATTTAAAAGAAAGTAGCAAAATTAAATATAACTTTGTATGGATACAAAGTTTAGAGGGAAAACTCCAGATTCTAAAAAAGAGAGAGAACACAATCAGGAACACATGCACAGGGAGCTTAATAATGCCTCATTTCTTATACAGGGTGAAGAGTACAAAGCTATTTCACATTATTTATCATCCTGGACCCTTATATTGCAAGTACTCTATACCCTTTTCATTTTCACTGTTTCACTACTCCTTCCTGGGATGAGAGAAAGAGGGTGAGCTCAAAGGAACATGAGTGCCCTGTCTTTTCAGTGATTCTTGGCCACCAAGTGACAATCACTCAATCTTCTTCCTCTTAGCGCACCCACACAGGATGCTGCTGCTTTCAACATCCTGTCCACTACTGCTACATGGACCTGTATATCCAGTGTATGAACACTAACACAGCCACACATATATAGAGGGAAGAGAATCACACAATGGTAAAAATATGGGTTTCATTTTCATCATTGGAGAAGGAATAAGGAAAGAACAGGTTATGCGTCACTCTTGACACTTCAAAAACACTATTATACATTCCTTTATTTTTAGCCCTAAAACAAGCATCCTGAAGAAGACAAGGCATGAACCACAAGGTTTAAACATTTTACTATCCCCCAAAAACAAAAATCTCAGAAAAAAGTATCATTATGTTTTTGTATGACTACATTTTGGTTTCCTCATTTCCTACTTCAAGGTCAAAACAGGTGCTGAATGTGATAATATGATAAAAGCCAAGAAAGAAGCTAATACAAAGAAAGGAGAGGGACAAAAGTTCTTTTGTACTCTCTACTAATGCTTAGTGTCAACATACCATACAACCGACCCAGTACTTGCACGCATAGATGCACACCCAGCAAAAACAAATAAACATATGGACAAAAAGACATGTTACAGTATTTGTAGCAGCACTATTTTTTTTTTTTTTTTTGCTTTTTGGAGACAGGGTCTCGCTTTGTAGTTCAGGCTGGCCCTGAGCTCACTATGGTGCCCAGGCAAGCCGCCACGAACTCAGCAATCCTCCTGTCTCTGCCTCCCGAGTGCTGGGATTACAGGCGTGAGCCACCACGCCCAGCATTATATGTGGTAACCGGGGATCGAACTCAGGTCC
>PVIC010020568.1:0-29258 GCA_004025085.1 Thryonomys swinderianus
TTTTTTTTTTTTTTTTTTTTTTTTTTTGGTACTAGGAATCGAACTCAGGGCCTCATACTTATCAGGCAGATGCTATTGCCCCTGAGCTGTATCCCTGGCCATTTATTTCTTATTATTACCTTTTTGTAGCACTGGGGTTGAACCCCTGGCCTCAAACATGGTAGGCAAGCACGCTTCCTCTGCATCGCTAGCCCTTCTTTTTTTACTTATTTATCTTTGAGACAGGGTCTTGCTATGTAGATTAGGCTGGCCTTGAACTCACTATGTAGCTTAAGGTGGCCTCAAACCCTTGTTGATCCTCCTGCTTCAGCCTTCTGAGTGCAGGTATTATAGCTATTCACCATCACAGCTGGTCAGCCCTTTTTCTTTTGAAACAATCTTACAAAGTTGTCCATGCGGGGCTCAAACTTGTGATCCTCTTGCTTTAGCTTTCTAACTAGCTGAGATTTCAGGTGTGTGCCAATATACATGGTTATTTAATTTTAGTTGTCATTGATTTTTTTAGAAAAATGCATCATTATTTAATTTTTTGAGACAGGGTCTCTGTGTAGCCCATGCTGGCCTCAGTCTTGTTACGACCCTCCTGCCTTAGTTTTCTAAGTGCTGGGATTACGGGTGTGTGGCACCACTACTGCTTATTATTTTTATTTTTTAAAAATTTGAACAACAGCTGGGCGTGGTGGCTCACGCCTGTAATCCCAGCACTCAGGAGGCAGAGACAGGAGGATTGCTGAGTTTGAGGCTTGCCTGGGCTACATAGTGAGCTCAGGGCCAGTTTGAACTACAAAGTGAGACCGTGTCTCAAAAAAAAAAAAAATTGAACAACAACTTTATTGAGATATAGTTCATATACCATTGAGCTCCCCATTTTAAAGTGTACAATTCAGTGTGTTTAGTATATTTACGAAGTTGTGCACGGATCACAACTATATAGTTTAAAAACATCCTCCTCAAAGAAATGTTCACTGCCCTTTGGTAGTCACTGGCAAGTCCCCTTTCCCTCCAGCCCTTGGCAACCACTAATCTATTTTCTCCAAAAATGGTATCATACAGCATGGGGCTGGTGGATTCCTTTGGCATAATGTTTTGGGCTCAACATTGCATGGCCTGTGTCAGTACTTCATGTCTTTTATGATGAACTCACACATTTCCTTGTATGGATGGCCATAGAGAAGCACAGCTGTACCCCAGTGAAAACAGTGAAAACAGATTTCATTCTGTAACTGCTCACTGGAGAGGCAAGAGCAGAGCTCCATTTTGATTTGTGCAGTGGCTCAGATAGAAAGGGAGCTGGAGGGCAGAGGTAGCAGGGAGGAGTGGGAGTGAGAACTCAGGGCAAAATTTACAAAGCATTCATCAGTGGTCAGTGTGAATGTACATCTGTTAGCAGGCGGTGTTCTGTCCTTCCACTGTGATGGGGGACAGAGCTCTCCCCTACAAAGACATTCCTGAGTTCAACCTGTGTACCTGCTTATCTGAGAGAGGATTCACACTGAGACTGTTTTAGTAATGCTGTAAGGAAGGTCAGCAGTCTGTGTCAGGTGTTGGCTAGAACAAAGAGTAGATTCTTTGACAATCCTGAGCTTTTCTGGGCACAGCTCCAAAGGAGACTGAATTATCCTTGGCAGTATAGCCTTAGACTGTGAGAGGCTGTGCTAAAGTTGGTCAAGTCTCTCTCTCTCTCTCTCTCTTAAGACAGGATCTCATATTAGTTCAGGCTGGCCTGGAACTCATTATGCTGTTCTGGATGGCCTTGAATTTGGTGATCCTTCTGCCTCAGCCTCCTGAATTCTGGGATTATAGGTGTGTACTAACTACTCCCTAGCTCAACAGTTTTTTACTTTTTATTTTTTGACAATATAGGAGTTGAGTCATTTCCTCACACATGCTAGGCAAGCACTCCGCTAAGTCTCCAGCCACCTTGACTGGATTGTGTGAAGAGTTTCTGTAGTTCTCAGGATATACCACTTTTTTTTTTTTTTTTTCCCATTCATCAGCTTCCCAACCCACCTAGAACTGGGGATCAAACTCAGGACTTTGCACTTGCCAAGCAGGCTGTGGCCTCACTGAACTACATCCCCATCCCCCCTCTATTCACTGGCTGATGAACATTTTGCTTCTTTCTACTTTTTGGCTTTTATGAATGATGTCTCTAGAGCATCTGTGTATAGCATATAATATGAACATATTTTTATTTTTCTTTAGTAGAATTATTGAATCATTGCTTTTTGAGGAACTACCAAATTTTTTCCAAAGAGGCTATACTGTATTACAGTTACATCAGTAGTGTGTCAGCATTTTGGTTTCCCCACCTCAACACTTATTATTGACTGTCTTTGATTATATCCATACTTGTAGGTGTGAAGCTATCGCTTGTGGTTTTGATTTGCATTTGCATGAGGGCTGATGATTTTGAGTATTTTTCCATATGTCTGTTGACTATGTATATGCTTGCATATGTGTTGGGGATGGAGCCCAGGCTGCATGTGTGCTAGGCCCTGCTGTGCCACTGAGCTATACTGCCAGCTCCGTGTGTCTTTTTTGTGTGTGTAGGGGGTAAGAAATATCTGTTGAAGGCCAGGGATTTAGCTCAGTGGTTCCGGCGTCTGCCTGGCAAGTGTAAGGTCCTGAGTTGGTTCCGTAGTCCCACATACCACAATGCCAGGCGTGGTGGCTCACATCGTAATCCCAGCACTTGAGAGGCAGAGGCAGGAGGGTTTTTGTGAGTTTGAGGCTAATTTGGACTACATAGTGGGTTCAGGGCCACCCTGAACTATAAAGCGAGACCCTGTCTCAAAAAAAAAAATTGTTGACATATTTTACTTATTAAAAAAAAATCAGTTTTGGACCAGAGATTTAGCTCAGTGGTTCTGGCACCTGCTCAGCATGCTCAAGTCCCTGGTTCAATCCCCGGTAACCACATACAACAATAATGGGTGTGGTGACTCCCGCCTACTGGCAGTTAGTACCACATACCACAGTGCTGGGTGTGGTGGCTCATTGGGAAGCAAAGGTAGGAGGATGGCTGAGTTCAAGGCTTGCCTGGGCTACATAGTGAGCTCAGGGCAGCCTGAACTACAAAGTGAGACCCTGTCTCAAAAAAAAAAAAAGTGTCATTTTATTTTATTCTTTTATTGATTTTTGGTATATCATTTTACTGTTAAGTTGAGGGTGTTCTTTTTGTATTCTGGAAGCTAGTCCCTTTTCATACAGGTGATTTGGAAGGGGTTTTCCCATTTTGTTGGTTGTCTTTCTTTCTGCTGTTGTCTTTTAATTCACTGAAGCAGTTCCTTTACTGTAACCCACTTATAGAGGCAAGGGGAAATAAATGCATGCAATACTTACACAGATATGTGCAGAGTTTTTTTGCCTTGCTGGTATTAGTATTAAAATTAAGTTATTAAAAGAGTAGGAAGACCGATTATTGGGATACAGTGGTATTATTCTATTTTAATATCTTCCCTCACCCCTCCTTCCTTCTAGGGACTCCAACCCAGGACCTTCACACTTTACTCTGAGTGACATTCCCAGACACTTTTAAAATTTTGATACTTTTTGGGCCAGAGGGTTAGCTCAGTGATTCTGGCACCTGCCTCGCAAGCGCAAGGTTCTGAGTTCGATCCCTGGTAACCACATTCAGTGCTGGGTATGGAGACTCATGCCCACCAGCAATCAACACCACATACCACAGTGCCAGGCATGGTGGCTCATGCCTGTAATCCCAGCACTCGAGAGGCAGAGGCAGGAGGATTGCTGAGTTCGAGGCTTGCCTGGACTACATAGTGAGTTCAGAGCCAGCCTGAACTACAAAGTGAGACCCTGTCTCAAAAAAAATTTTTTTTGATACTTTGTCTCATTAAGTCACTGAGTTTTCCAGCCTGTGCTCAAAATTGCCATCTTCGCGGCTTCCCAGAGCTCTGGGATTATAGTCATGAGTTACCATGCTAAAGGTTCTGTTGAATTATTTTCTAAAATGATTTAGTGAGAATTTACTTTCTTAGGGTAGTGTTAGTCACAAAGAAATGTTTCTTGCAGAGTGTGGTGATGCTTGCCTGTAATCTCAGGTACTCAGGAGGCTGAGTGAGGAAGATTGCAGCCTGGCTAATTTAGTGAGATGCCATCTAAATAAAAAGGGCTGGAGCTATATCATGGAGTGCTTGCCTATGCATGAGGCTCTGAGTTCTATTCCTTTGGACTAAAAAAAAAATTATTTTCAGTTTCTGATTCTAATTCTCTTAGCAAATCGCAGGATACTGGTTATATGCATCATGTTGTTAAAATCCTTGTTGTAATTTATGTTAGTGGGAAGGTTTACTTGAGGGCAGTTGGACCCCCACCTGTAGTTCCCTGTCTGCAGAAGTTGTCTAAGTGTTTTTTCTTGTTTCTTCCTTTCACAGTTAAAAATTCAAGATGTCCATTTACGCTTTGAAGATGGCATTACCAACCCTTCACATCCTTTTGCGTTTGGTGTCTGTATTAAGAATGTGTCCATGCAGAATGCGCTGCATGAGCCTGTGAGTATGAACTATGACTGCAGACCAGGAAACCAGCAGTGTTTTAGGGAGTTGGGACTGGAATGAGAGTGAGTCCTTTCCTCCTGTGGTCTATGGTAGGTATGCAGATCTTTTGTCTGTCTGCAGGAAAATGTAAATTTTGCTGAGATAGGGAAGCAGTTAATGTTTTTTGACCTGAGGCCACATCATTTTTTTTTTTGAGACACGGTCTTGCTTTGTAGTTCAGGCTGGCCCTGAGCTCCCTATGTAGCTGAGGCAAACCTTGAGCTCAGCAATCCTCCTGCCTCTGCTTCCCAAGTGCTGGGATTACAGGTGTGAGCTACCACGCCCGGCTACATCATTTTTTTTTTTGAGACAAGGTCTCACTTTGCAGTTGAGATTAGTTTTGAACTCACTATGTGTCTCAGACTGGCTTTGAACTAGAAGCAGTCCTTCTGTCTTAGCTCCAAAGTGTGCCACCATGCTTGGCGGTTTCTTGAACTACATTCTCCATCTTTCTGGCCTACAAATTCATTAAAAAAAAAAGAATTAATTATGGGATGCCTTTGTGGTGCTTTGGGTTTTTCATATAAAACTTTATCTTTGTACTCTTTATCCACTGCTTTTGACACCAGGTGTAAGGGAGGGTCCCCTCACACACCAACTTGCAGATTACTACAGAGTGACTCTAGTCAGACCCACTGCACGCTTTGCAGATTACAGCAAGCCTCTTACTTTGCCTCCATTTCAGATGCCATTCAGAAATCACTAGTTGAAACCTGTTTTTCTGACTGACTGAGCACAATTCACAGCTCATGTAACCCATCCTCAGGTTGAGTAGTTTGCTCGATGTGTTACAGAAGTCAAGGAGACACTTTACCCGGGTACAGTAAAGGAGCCAAGAAGGAAGCAGATGAGTGGCTGGATGAAGTAGGATATGTTGTCCTCCAGTGTGGGCAGCCTGGAAGCTCTTGACACTTTGTGGTTCTAAAGTGATTGCATGGGGCTGGTGATTTAGCTCAGTGTTCCAGTGTGTCTCACAAGCATAAGATCACAAGTTCAGTTCCTGGTACCAAAAAAAAAAAAAAAAAAAAAGTGATCACATTATATTCTGTCTGCTTATTTTGCCCTCTGAAACCAACTTTTTCCCTTATTCCATGATGTGTTATTGAATGTTAGAACAGAATTGCAACAAGTTGCAGATCTTAATTTGCTTTATTTTTTTGAATTAAGCAACACTTCATTCGTAAAACAGAACAAGTATTTTGATTTGCTGAGCAGAAGAGCTTGGTGTTATAAACAGAACAGCTGAGGAAAACAAAAAGCAAAAAAGTTGTGTCCTTTCAAATTATTTATGTTAGGACAGAACAATTGAAAAATAACTGATGAGTTAGCATCAAATTTCTTCAGGTTACATTTTATGAGGAATAAAAGAAGTGAGGTTGGAAGACAGGAAAACTTCATCATTACATCAGTTGACACTAGTGTGGGAAATTTGGCTGGTGATTTCAACCAGCTCATTTGGCTGGTTTGGGGAAGATCAGATAAACAGCTTAGTTTCAGTGAAGTGGAACTTTGGCACAGTGACTCCATTCTGACTTGTTGTCTGGTCTGTTAGGGTCTAGTACGTAGCCCTACACCAAAACAGTGACTTCGTGTAATTTTTATTTAACAAAATAGCAACTAGTAGCTTTTGAGCCTTTTTTATGTGCTAGGAATGGCTGCTAGTGCTTTGCATGTTCTAACTGAGGAGGATTACATGTTTGAGGCCAGCCTGGGCAATTTAGCAAGACCTTGTCTTTGAATAAAAAACATAAAAAAGGTTAGGTACATAGCTCAGTGCTTGTTGGGTTCATTCCTTAGTGCCAGAAACAATCAACCAACCAGCCAACCAAATAGTCTATACTGAGTGGTTTTGTGACACTCAAAGTTTGAAGCTCAGACTCATCAGTTTGGTATAAACTTCCCTTCCTGGTGTGTTTATTTTCATGGGCTACTGTAGTGCACTGCCACAGACTGGCTGGCTTAAAACAATGGAAATCTATTCTTGAGTTCTGGAGGCCAGATATCTGAAATCACAAGGTTCCTTCTGCACCTCCTGAGGGAGCATCTACATCTTGCCTCTGGCTCTGGGTGGTGGGAATGCTTGGCATTACTTGGCTTGCAGATACCCCACTCCCATCTCTGTCTTCCCAAGCCCTCTCCCTTTCGCATCTTTTTTTCTGATAAAGACACCACTCTTTAGTTTGGGACCTACACTCATCCAGCATGGCTTCATTTTAACTTGATATCCTCCATAGGGCCTTGTTTTCAAATAATACATTCATGGCTTACAGGCAGACATAGCTTCTCTTGGGAGGATACTATCCAGCCAGCGTCCCTGTTCGATTCCAAGATACTTTCTCAGTACCACACCTAACTCATTCCCCACTCTAAACATGTATTCATACACACACACCTGCGCTGTCCCTGGGACTACCTAGGGTTCCATGTAAACAGATGTACCCCTCTATCCCCTGACGATGTTGGGCCTTTTGTATCAACCCATTTCTTTCCTCCTACGCAACTGTTTGTGAGAGATGTAGACATATTTTGACACTTATCTGTATAGTGACATTTTCTTTTCTGTTTGGTCATACATCTTATATAGGCTTTCTCTTCTGCATAAAGTTATTTATGTACCTGTTTGTATCCCCAGCTGATGAGATTTTAGTCTCTGAAGGAGCAAAGTCATGTTTCAGTTCAATTTTGTATCTTTGCAAAGTGCCTGATGTTTCTCACATAGTTAACTGCATTAATACCTTCATGAGTAAAGCCAATCATCCTATTTCCTTTCCTGCCTCTTTCTCCCCTAGGTACAGAAACTGATGCGGAAAAAACAATTAGATGTGGCAGAATTCAGCATCTACTGGGATGTTGATTGCACACTTCTGGGGGATTTGCCGCAGGTGGAGTTACAGGTATGGTTCTGGTAGAGAGCTTTGTTGCTGGAGAGCCCCAAGGAAAGTGGTGTAGTGTCATTGCCTTGCAGGTTGTTTTCTTCTGCAACTGATTTCCTGTCCCCCTTTTTCTTCTGCAACTGATTTTCTTGTCCCCCTCTTCTTCCCCAGGCATCACTGTCAAAGTAACTTTGAATGATATAGGTTTGTCTTGTCTCTTTCTCCGTGTAAAGCAGTGACCTAATGCATACCATGCAAGTGCTGGAATCCACCATCAGCTACATTCCCACCCCTTGACATTGTATTTTTTTTTTTTAGACAGGGTCTCACTTTGTAATTGAGGCTGGCCCTGAGCTCACTATGTAGCCCTGTCAAGCCTCGAACTCAGCAGTCCTCCTGCCTCTGCCTCCTGAGTGCTGTGATTATAGGCATGAGCCACCACATCCGGTTGACATTGTATTTTTAAGATATTGGCGGTATGCTGGTTTATCATTTCTTACTGCTGCATAGGATTGTGCTGTTTGCACATAACATACTGTAGTTGTACATTTTCTTGGTCTCCATATGCTGGGCATCCAGATTTTAGCCCTACCAAGTTCATAGACCTGCTTTTTTTTTTTTTGGTGGTTCTGGGGATTGGTTGAGCTGAGGGTTTGCATGAGTTACTTCCTCAGCCCTTTTTTAACTTTTTATTTTGAAACAGTGTCTCTGAATTGCCCAGGCTGGCCTTGAACTTGTGATCTTTCCATCTCAGCTTCCTTAGTAGTAGAAGTGTATGCCTAGCAGGTCTCATTCTTTTTTTGTTTTTTTTTGAGACAGGGTCTCGCTTTGTTTTTCAGGTTGGCCCTGAGCTCACTATATAGTTCAGGCAAGCCTTGAACTCAGAAGTCCTCCTGCCTCTGTCTCCCAAGTGCTGGGATTACAGGCTTGAGCCCCCAAGCCCAGCATTTTTGGTATATGGTACTGATTGCCAGTGGGCATGAGCCACCACACCTGGTATTGTTGTTTGTGGTTACTGGGGATCAAACCAGGCACCTTGTGCATGCTAGGCAGGCATTGGAACCACTGAGCTAAATCTCCAGCCCTAGGTCTCATTCTTAAAGAGAAGCTCTCTTCCTGCATTGTGTGTTGAAATGTCACCACTGGTGGCATTCCTTTAAGAGGAATAAGTTATAAGTCATCAGGTATAAAGTGTTACTGTTGCAGAGGATAAAAATAGCTTAGTTTGATCTTTTTTAAAAGAAATTGTAGGTGGTGTAAGTGGGGGAAAATGACTCACTTTCTTCCACTCAAGGTTATCTTTGGCATGCAGGCAGTTGTGTAGAATCGTTTTAGTTTTGTGAATTTTCTTTAGTAAATACTGTTTTCCTTATAGAACATTATGCAGCTATTTAGAGTGAAGGGAAGATCTTGATGATGAATAAATAGGTACTAGTCTCTAAGATATAGCATTAAAGTATTAAGCACTGAGGGCAAGCAGGTTTTATAGTATTTGTGTAGGAAAACAGAACTTATAGATTTGCCTGAATTCAGTATGTATAGAGTGCCTAGGCTAGGGCCAGAAGCTGGTTGGCCCCATTTGGTGCTGGGGCTGGGGATGAGGGTCGGACAGAGTCTGTTCATTTTTTTTGCCTTTTAAATCTTAAACAATGTGAATATATTACCCTTGGAAAAATATAAGGAGCACTTTAAAACACAAGTGAGCTTTAGATTGCAATTTTATGCTACTTCTGAGTTCCGTTATCACACACTGTAGATTGCGGGACATTTGTTATTGAGGCACGGTTTATGATTGTTGTAAAACTGTAGCATTGTCAGAAAGTGAAATGCAGCAGCAAGGCTAGCCTGAACAGAGCAGGTGTTCTTGTGACATGCAGGAGGCCATGGCGAAGAGCATGGAGAGCCGCAGTCACCACTACATCCTTGAGCCTGTGTGCGCTTCTGCGCTCTTGAAGAGAAACTGCTCCAAGGAGCCTCTACGGTCCCGGCACAGCCCTCGAATTGAGTGCGACATTCAGTTGGAGACCATTCCCTTGAAGCTCTCCCAGGTATCTCCAGGCTCTTAGCTGGCAGAGAAAGGAAGGTGTTCAAGCAGGACTCCAGACTGAGTAGTCCAGCAGGAAGGAATGTGCTAGCCAGGAGCACGTTTCCCTGCAGATCCAAACTGTATCCCATGTGAAACCTACTTTCTGTTATAATTAAATTGGCTTCATCTCAGGTTAGTTTTGATTTGATGTTTAAGGCTGAACAAAGAATTTAAGAAATTCAGTAAATATAGATATTAACTGTCAGAGAAACATGCCTCTCAGTGCACCAGATTTCAGGCCAATTGACTGACTAGTATGAATTATTCTTGTTGTGTGCAGTTCTTAACTGAATAATAGAACCAAATCTGTTCTAACCTAGAATCTCTTAATCTCTCACCAAAAGCTGCAGTACAGGCAGATAATGGAATTCCTCAAGGAGCTGGAACGGAAGGAGAGGCAGATCAAGTTCCGGAAGTGGAAACCAAAGGCAGCAATAGCTAAGAAGTAAGGGCATATACATGTTGTATATAAAGTGTGTTTTATAGCATATTCTTTTCTTTAGAAAGTACAGACTGGAGTGGGCTGAGTATTTAGCTCAACTGGTACTGTACCTACCTTGGAAGCACAAGGGCCTAAGTTCAAACCCCAGTAGTGCCAAAAAAACCAAAAAATAAACAACAAAAAACCCCCAGACTGGAAATAATGCTTCATTGTCCTTTATAGATAGTTTTTCTGGTCCTTACAGTGCCATTTCTATTGTAATTACTGATGTTCTTACTGTATGTTTATTCAATTAAAGTTTACTTTTAGAGTGTGTGCAGTGAAATTCACTAGATCCTCTTGGTCTGGTTTGGCAGGTAGCCTGACCTTTATCGGGTGGGATATGGTGTGCAGTCAATACTCTATAATATTCTTTTTCTCTTTTTTTTTTTTTTTTTAAATTTTACTACCAGTGTCATTCACATATTAGGCAAGTGCTATACCGCTGAGCTAGAACCCTGCTCTTGATCCTGTATCCTGCTGCCTTGTCAGGGACTGGTCAGGACCTTGTGCTTTCGAGGCAGGTATAGTGCCCCTGAGCTAAATTCCTGGCTGCTACTTTGTACATCTTTTTTTTTTTTAAGTTTTGAGACAGGGTTTTTCCTATGTAGCTCAGGGTAGCCTTGAACTTGCAGTGCTCCTCCTGCCTCAGCCTCCCCAGTGCTGGGATTCCAGGCTGGTGCCACCATGCCTGGCCTGATTCTGCTTTTTAATATCTTTTTTCCCAGGCTGTTAGGTTAATGTTATGTCCATTATCTTGCATTTCTAATTCCATAACAAAAATAAATCTTTCCTGTTCCAGTGATAAACTTGACCAGTCTGATACATTAAAACTTTTTGTTTTTGTACCATGAATCAAACTGAGGTGTTTGTGGTCACCAGGCAGGTTCTGCGCCACTGAGCTACATCCTAGCCCTGATATATTAAACTTGTGTTTTTCTGTATTTTTCTAGGAATTCAATTTAAGCCCAAACCCCTCTGCTGGAACCCTTCTCCTCATGCATGCTAGGCAGTCACTCCACCACTGAGCTTCACTTTACAGTCTTTAGTGGTCAAGTCCATGGTAATAACTGAGAGGTAATAATTTGCCTCACTGACAACACTTGATTTTTCTCTCAGTGGAGAGAACTAACACTGTAATATAAGCCAGTGGAATACTAGCATTATTGATGTATAACAGGGATCTATTTTTTAGTGTTCTCAGTAGCAGATTTACTTTTCCTGCATATTGGTTTAGCTTAATATTATAATGACCTGGCCGGGTGTGGTGGCTCACGCCTGTCATCCCAGCACTCGGGAGGCAGAGACAGGAGGATTGCTGAGTTCGAGGCTTGCCTGGACTACATAGTGAGCTCAGAGCCAGCCTGAACTACAAAGTGAGACCCTGTTTCAAAAAAAAAAAATTATAATGACCTGAACATGAATTGATGACAGTTAAGAGAAAAAATGTCCAGGAGTAGAAGTGGTGTTACGTGGATTGCCCTGGATTGATAGCATTGCCATTGCTGTGTTATGAGAAGTGATACATTGTTGTGGGCTGTTTCAGCTGCCGAGAATGGTGGTATTTTGCTCTGAATGCTAACTTATATGAGATCAGAGAGCAGCGGAAGCGGTGTACCTGGGACTTCATGTTGCACCGTGCCCGTGATGCTGTATTTTACACTGACAAATATTTCAGCAAGTTGAAAGGAGGTTTACTGTCTGCAGACGACAAGGTGAGTGGACTGTTGCTTTGTGTTTCTTTTCATTCAGAGGGGAAGGCAGGAGGAAATGGAATCTGTGAAGGCAAAATGGAGTGAGAAGTACTTGGAAGGCCTCCCCCTGGCTAGGAGCATCCTTTCCTCTCTGCTTCCTGAAGAGAGCCAGGTCATGGGGTAGGAGGGAGAGGAGATAGCCATGGTCTTGCTAGATCTTTGTACCTACAATCCGTCCTGCATTTCTCTGTGCAAGTCACCTGTGTCACTTCATAGCTTGATCCCAGTCCTAATAGTCTGTAACTGAGCTCTTAGGCCTTTGACTTACATTTTCTATAGCCCTAGTTGACTTCATTAACCTGCTTTTTTATTTGCTCCCATTGGTGATGGTGGGGGTGGAGGTGGGGGTGGTAGAAGTGAGGTGAGGTGAGGCAGAAGAGGTGCTGTAGGCGGTGGAGGCAAGCTCACCTGGCAGTACTTGTGGGCCAGAAGCCTAATAAACCACCACAGGGTGGTTTTGGCAGGTGATCCATTCCTCCCCTGGTCGACCTGCCTGATTATCTCCTAAGAGAAGGCATTAGGGTTGCTTTGTTCCTTGATTCATTTTACTTTTGTGTACATTAGAAATTGAGACCATTTCTAGTATATTGGCTCAGGTGATATCTTTCAACCATTTCTTTTTTCTTTTTATTTTTCTGGTTTTTTTTTTTTTGAGACAGTGTCTCGTGTTGTACTTCAGGCTGGCCCTGAGCTCACTGTGTAGCCCAGGCAAGCCTGAAACTCAGCAATCCTCCTACCTCTGCCTCCAGAGTGCTGAGATTATAGGTGTGAACCACCACACCCGGCCATTTCCTTTTTTTTAAGAATAGGAAAAGTTTATTGAAAAAGAAAGCTTCTGCCTAAAGGATTAGAAGGGAGAACTGAAAGTGGGTGACCTTAACCATTTCTTTTGTAGATTTTTCCAAGCAGAGAGAAGCATTAGTTTCCCTTTGGCACCCACTGTGTGTGAACCGGGGCTTCTCTCCATCTTCTGGTACCCCAAGGCCATGGCCTCTCCACTAGATTATTGGTTTCTTCATCAGTGCCAGACATGGTGATGTAAGATGGAATAAATCAGGCATTTTGTTTTGGATGGTGTTCTGGAAGCCACAGGCAAATTTGGAGGGAGAGAAAAAGTAAATTACCCTTGAGGTGGGCAAACAAGTATAATTTCCTTTTTCTTGATGTGAAGGAGTAAGAAACAGTTCAAGACAGTGGTAGCTCTGTCTACTTTCTTCTTTTTTTTGAGGTGCTGGACATTAACCCAGGGCCTTGCTTGTGCTAGGCAAGTGTTCTATCACTGAACTATGCCTGGCCCTTACTTTGTTTTTAAGTTTGGCATGTTTCTGGCTCCCACTGGCCTTTCCTAATTAATATGAAGCAAGTCAAGTATGAAGCAAGTCATGTTGTTGCTAGTACACCACATGAAACATGAAGGTGCTAAGAGGCTACACATTTGCTGTATAAACTTGGTCTTCAGTCTCCTCAGCTGAAAGTGGGAAGGGTAGTCACCCCTCTGTCCACATTACTGACCTGAACAAGTGTGTGTAAAGCCAGACATTGTGTACAACACGGTAGGATATATCACAGCTGGACGTGTGCTAGAGGGGCTACTGAAAATCCACTTCTGTTCTTTGTGCCCTTTCTACCTCTCATTAGTTGTAGAAACTATGAAAGTTTGTCACTGGAGTTTTATTTTTATTTTTTTTGAGACAGGTTCTCACTTTGTAGTTCAGCCTGTGTCATTGGTGTTTTTGAGACCAAGTAAAATATGTTCAGTTATAGGGAAAATGTAACTACACCTGGAATAGCAGTCATGTTACTAGCTGTTTATCCTATTTCTTGGTTCTCACTGGGAATGCGGGGTCAGTAGGTTTCCTAGAGCTGCCAGTAGTTATTTGTGAGGCTGTCCACTGCCTCTGGAGCTACAAGGTCTGATTTTGTTTGAATTGCTTTCACCCAAACAGGAGGAGATATGTCGGATTGAGGAGGAGCAAAGCTTTGAGGAACTGAAGATTCTGCGTGAATTGGTCCATGATTGGTTTTATAAGCAAGAAGAGCTAGCAGAGGTGAGAAACACTTGAGAGCAGGTTTCTTCAGCTGCAGTGCACTGTGAGCACTTTGGCTTCTGTCTGGCACAGACAGCTCTCCGAGCCAGCACTACCTGCTGCTGCCCTTGGGTGCCCACTTTGGCCCATTGCATTTGCAGAGTCTGCGAGAACCTCAGCTCGATTCTCCGGGAGAGTCTCCTGCAGACCCAGATGGTGGTGGAGGTGGAGGCAGCGGAATGCTGCAGTACCTGCAGTCCTGGTTCCCCGGCTGGGGTGGCTGGTATGGGCAGCAGACCGCCGAGGGCAAGGCGGTGGAGGGACTCTCCGCAGAGCAGCAGGAGCAGTGGACCCCTGAAGAGATCCTGGGTATGCTGGGTGCCAGGCTGTGCGCACCCCTCTCCCACCACAGAGGGAAACACTTGGTTCATGAAACTTGGGCTGTTGTTTGGGCAGTGGCCTGTGGTCATTTCTGACTTAACCAGTAGAAACATCAGAAAATGTTTTTTTTTTTTTTTTGAGACAGGGTCTTGCTTTGTAGTTGAGGCTGGCCCCGAGCTCACTATGTAGCCCAGGCAAGCCCCAAACTCAGGAATCCTCCTGTCTCTGCCTCCTGAGTGCTGGGATTACAGGTGTAAATCACCACACCCAGCATTGTGGTATGTGGTATTGATTGCTGGTGGGCGTGAGTCACCTCATCCAGTGTTTTTTTTTTTTTCTTTTTTGGAGACAGGGTCTCACTTTGTAGTTCAGGCTGGCCCTGAGCTCACTATGGTGCCCAGGTAAGCCGCCGCGAACTCAGCAATCCTCCTGTCTCTGCCTCCCGAGTGCTGGGATTACAGGCGTGAGCTACCACGCCCAGCATTATATGTGGTAACCGGGGATCGAACTCAGGTCCTTGCGCTTGCAAGGCAGGCACCGGAACCACTGAGCTAACCCTCCGGCCCCCTCACCCAGTATTATTGAGTGTGGTTGCCAGGACTGAACCAGGGACCTTGCACTTGCTAGGCAGGCACTGGTACTACTGAGCTAAGTCTCCGTTCCAGAAAATGGTTGTTTTGTATTGAGCAGAGACAGAAGAAATGTTGAGGAGAGGCAAGTCTATGACTACTAATGAACACTGGCACAGTTTTGGGTACATCTGAGTGGCAGCCATTTTTAGAAAACTGAACTGAGCATGTTCATTTGTTCAAATCAGAAGAACTCTAGGGTTTGCATACCAGTCAGAGATACTTCTGGGACCTGTGTTGTTCAGTATGAGAGCCAATAGTAACACATGGCTATTGAAGTTAATTATACTTAAATAGAAATAAATTTTTTTTACTTGCACTAGCCACCTGTGTCATGAGTGCTCAGAAGCCATGTGTCATTGGTGGCTGTTGTTCTGGATGGTTCAGGCAGGCCGTTTCACTCTACTAGACAGTGTGGCCTCATACTGACTATATTTGAATACTGTATCACCTATTTTGATATGTTTATAAGAGCCCTCCTAGAACAGTTAAGGTTGTTTGACATCAGCGAGTACAGTGACCACTATGTCTCTGGGTTCCTTCTTTTAGAAAGGGTAAAGCAGGGTTTGGGAATTTAGCTCAAGTGGTACCCCGCCTACTTTGCAAGCACAAGGGCCCGAGTTCAATCCCTGGTACTGCAAAAACAAAACAAAAGAGTGGATCTTATCTATACAAAGGGTAAAACGGGGCCGGGAATTTATTTAGCTCAGTGGTTCTGGCATCTGCCTCACAAGCCCAAGGTCCCGAGTTCGATCCCCAGTACCACATACCACAAGATCAGGTGTAGAGACTCATGCCTATAATCCAAGTAATCAGCACCACACAGGACAATACTGGGCGTAGTGGCTCATGTCTGTAATTGCAGCACTCAGGAGGCAGAGGCAGGAGGATCACTGAGTTCGAGGCTTGCCTGGGCTATATAGTGAGCTCAGGGCCAGCCTGAATTACAAAGTGAGACCCTGTCTCAAAAAAAAAAAAAAAAAAAAAAAAAGGGTGAAATGGTCACTACTGTGATTGGTATCCTGGTTGTGCTTCTTTTATTCTCCCACAGTTTTTCTTCAAGCCTGTTCTTCCTTGTCATGTAGGTGCTGAGGAGTTTTTTGACCCCACTGCAGATGCCTCATGTATGAACACGTACACAAAGCGAGATCACGTCTTTGCCAAGCTGAATGTGCAGCTGCAGCGTGGTACAGTAACGCTGCTACACAAGGAGCAAGGAACACCTCAGATGAACGAAAATGCTTTCATGCAGCTTGAGTTTTCAGGTACTGCCCCAAGAACCAGTTGCTGCCATTTCCTGCTAGGTGCGCAGACTTGAGTAATTGGTGGCTATGATTAAGAAAAATCAACACAAACACTGTCTTGAGGGAAGTTCAAAGTTAGTCTTGTGAGTCTCTGAGCATACTATTCCTCAGTTGGTTAATGTATAGCATTTTCTTTTTATGTGTTTGTGGTTGAAGATATCTTTTTTCTTGGGTAATGGGAATCAAACCCAGGACCTTGTGCTTGCCAAGTAGGTGTGGCACCACTGAACTATATCCCCGACAGTTTAAAGATACCTTTAAACTTGGTGTGGTGGCACATACCTCTAGCCCCATCTACTCAGGAGGCTGAGGCTGGAGGATTGCAAGGCCAACCTAGGCAAATTAATGAGATCATATCTCAAAATTAAAAAAAAAAAGGATTGGAAATGCAGCTCACTTTTAGGGTGCTTGTTTAGAGTGTACTACATTTAATCCCCACTATAAAAACTTATGAAAAGGATGTTTACATGTGAATGTATGTGTGTATGTTTGTGTCTATATCTGGTGTTAACATTAATATCCTCAAAACTATAATTTGTATCCAAAGAAAGCCTAGCTAATTTTTTTTTTTTTTTTGGGGTGGCATTAGGAATTGAACTCACAACCTTGTACTAGGCAGGTGGCAAATGCCACTGAGCTAAATCTCCTCTTTTCTTTTTCCTTTTTTTGCTGTACTGCGGATTCAACTTGGGCCCTTGTGCATCCAGGGTTGGTGCGGTACCACTTGAGCTAAATCCCCAGCCCCTGCTTTTTGTTTTTTTGAGATAGGGTCTTGCTTCGTAGGTCAGATGAGTATTGGGACTGACACCAGGCAGTAGAGTGCTGTTTTGTTTGAAATCAGCTGGGAATGTGCACACTGAATGACATACGTTTTGCAGTTGTGTCTGTCTGACCAGAAAAGCACCACCAGTACTGATTTTGAGGTTACAAATAAATTTCAGAGAAAAGGTGAATATGCACATATAAAGCCCATGATCAATAAGATCACATGTATTTGAATACTTTTTGGGACTTTTAATTAAAGATAGATAAATACTCTGGTTTGGACATCTAAGTAGTTTTTCAACTCTTGAAATAGAAGTTTGTCTGAGATACCTCAGTAGCTTAAGAAATTAGTTGAAATCCCAGGGCTAGAGATTTAGCTCAGTGGTTCTGGTGCCTGCCTAGCAAGTGCATGGTCCCTGGTTGGATCCTGGGTAACCACACACAACAATACCGGGTGTGGTGGCTCATGCCCACCCTAATCAGTACCACATACCACAATGCCTGGTGTGGTGGCTCACGCCTGTAATCCCAGCACTCAGGAGGCAGAGGCAGGAGGATTTCTGGGTTTGAGGCTTGCCTGGGCTACATGGTGAGCTCAGGGCCGTCCTGAAGTACAAAGCAAGACCCTGTCTCAAAAAAAAAAAAAAAAAAAAAAAAAAAGTAATCCTGCTGGGAAACTTTCGAAAGTCCTGTATTTTTGTAAGTAGAGAGATAGCGAGCAGGTTTATTTTGGTTCTCATTTCATAGAAAAGCAGTTCATAGCTTATAAAGTGCTTTAAAAATATATCTAATACTTCTAGAAACATGTTAAGCTGTAATGTCATAATAACAACTCTTACATATATGTTTTGTAGACGTAAAACTACTAGCAGAGTCTCTTCCTCGAAGAAATTCTTCTTTGCTTTTAGTCCGGTTGGGTGGACTGTTTCTTCGAGACCTAGCTACGGAAGGAACTATATTTCCTCTTCTAGTCTTTCCTAACCCGGTATGTACTATAGTGGCAAGGCAGATTTGGCAAAGGTGTTAGTATTTATGGTCTGTTTCAGATAGTAAATGACATTAATCTGATTGTTTCTGATATTTGAGCATCTTGACACAGATGGGGTGGCTAGGTAAGTTCTTGAGATTTTAGAGCAGGTGTTGCTGAGATTTTATAGCTATGCTTTCTTCCTCTCTGGTGGTGAAGCTACCATGGAGCTGGTCTGTTTTGGAAAAAAATGCCATTGTGTACCACTATGTTTTATCCAATGTCAGTGTTTGAATTGCCTTCCTATTTGACAGTTATTTTCATTTATTTGACTCCATAGTTATCAGTAATAAATCCCATCACTCCAGGATTATAAAAGAGAACTATGTCAAGTTCTCTCTTATACATAATAGGTTTTATTAACGATAAGATATTTGACTTTACCAGCCACAGTGTCATTCAAATATTTGGATATATAGCCATTTACTCTGTCCATAATTCCTTTTATATGATAGGAGATGGCTGTGGAGAGGATGAGAAGGTATGTCAAGTATAAGAAGTAAAACATATTTAATATGCATTTAACAATCATTCATGAAATGTGCTGAGTGCCAGGTAGAATATTGTCAGTGCTCAGAGGGCAAGACTTGGCTTTCCTAGGTTTGGAAAAAGACACAAAGCTGAACAAGCCTGAAAGTACTCAGTGATCCAGTATGGAACAAATTTCCATTCAGTGTGCTGAGCAAGAGTGTTGCTAAAGGGCAGGTGAGTGTATGTTGTACATTCTCTTCTGACTGAGGAAGGAGCTACATTTCTTCCTCTGGTCTTTCCTAATGCAGTATATACTACATTGGCATGGCTCATGTATTTAGGATATTGGTGAATTATGGTCTGATGACACTGATGTGTTTTTTATTTGTGTTTAATAGCAAAAAGAAGTCGGCAGAGTCTCACAGTCTTTTGGTCTCCAAACCACATCAACAGATAGAAGTGATCAGTACTCTGGTAATTAGCTATACATTCTTTTTCTAAAATTGATTTTATTGGTACATTTTATATATACATTATGATCACATTCAACATTGAGAGTTTGTACTGGTACATGACACATCTTGATTCTTGTTTTTTTCCCATTCCCCTGCCCTCCCTACAATCCCCCATTCCCTAGATAGTTAAGCTTTTTTAACTTTGTTATACATTCTTAAAACATCCTTAAAAATATCATTATTACAAATTGCTGGACTTCAATCAGTAATAGAAGAGGGAGTGTTTTCTCTATTGAGCATAGTGGTTTACCATGTGGTTCTGTGCGTACTGTTGACTGGAGTGTACCTGGGGCAATGTTGTAAGGACCTTGGAGCCTTGGTTAGGGCAAATACAGCTCAGGGTTCATGATTGCTATTGAAAATTAAAGGGTCAATACTTACAAGGTACTTTAAAGTGTGCATAATTGTGGGATGGTTTAGAACTGCCTCCCTGCCACCAGGATTCTTCATAGGCCTGTTAAGAATAAAGCAATTGTGGGCCGGAGGGTTAGCTCAGTGGTTCCGGCGCCTGCCTCGCAAGCGCAAGGACCAGAGTTCGATCCGCGGTAACCACATATAATGCTGGACGTGGACACACGCCCACCAACAATCAACACCGCATACCACAATGCTGGACGTGGTGGCTCACGCACTCGGGAGGCAGAGACAGGAGGATTGCTGAGTTTGCAGCGGCTTGCCTGGGCACCATAGTGAGCTCAGGGCCAGCCTGAACTACAAAGCGAGACCCTGTCTACCAAAAAAAAAAAAAAAAAGAATAAAGCAATTGTGGGCTAGAGGGTTAGCTCAGTGGTTTCGGCGCCTGCCTCATAAACGCAAGGTCCTGAGTTTGATCCCCGGTAACCACATACAATGCTGGGCATGGAGACTCAGGCCCACCAGCAATCAATACCACATACCACAGTGCTGGGAATGGTGGCTCATGCCTGTCATCCCAGCACTAGGAGGCAGAGGCAGGAAGATTGCTGAATTCAAGGCTTACCTGGACTACATAGTGAGCTCAGAGCTAGCCTGAACTACAAAGCGAGACCCTGTCTCAAAAAAAAAAAAAAAAAGAATAAAGCAATTGTTTTTGCTGTGTTCCATTTTCTTTCTCTGTTCTTTCTGCAGCTGCAGACCCAGATGACCCAGTTTTTGAGATGCTGTATGAGAGAAACCCAGTTCACAGTCATTTTGAGAGGCGGCTTCATGTCAGCACGAGACCCCTCAACATCATCTATAACCCCCAGGCCATTAAAAAAGTAGCAGACTTTTTCTACAAGGGAAAGGTTCATACCTCAGGTTAACTGTTTTGTTTGTTTGATCTTATGTTACATAAGAAAAACATCTTTCTTGTCATTTCTGGTGCTCTGGACAAGGTTATTATTATACATTCTAATGATCTAACAGCAGTAGAAAAGGCCTACTCAGTAAGTGAATAGAGTGTTCTTCAGTTACTGAATTGAAGCATGACCTTGGACAGCCTGCTTTTCTGGAGAAATCAGTGTCTGTCCATATTTTCTCTTTGTTTGCTTCCCTTTGGCATGAGCTTTTTCATACTTCTTATTCTTTTAGGTAGGCAGTTTGCTTGGCTATGTAGGGTGTTAAAGACCAGTGAGCTGAGGAGGAATGCTCAGGAATGTCCTTCTGGATGACAAGATCAGTGGTCTTTTCAAACTGCTTGGCAAAGCATTTTGTACTGCAAAGTTCTAAATATTATTGATTTATTTATGCTTTCCTTTGTTCTCAATGTTTGGAGATAGTAGGCACAGTAAAAGCACTTTAACTGACAGGGATTTTCCTGTATGTATTTCCTTCTTCTTTTTTTTTTTTTTTAAGATAGGTTCTCTTTTTAGTTCAGGCCAGCCATGAGCTCACTATGCAGCCCAGGCAAGCTTCGAACTCAACAATCCTGTCTCTGCCTCCTGAGTGTTGGGATTACAGGTGTGAGCTACCACGCCCTGCATTGTTTTTCCTTTTTTGTAATAATGAACGCTTTTGAGTTTTTTGGCCAGTTTTTGAGACTTTTATGTAAATAGTAGCTATGAATATTGTGGCTTCTTTGGTCTGTCACTGATAGAATATAGAAGGCATTTCCTTCTAAATTGCAATTTTTTCTTTCAATGTAATCTCCTGTTTACTGAGAATTTTGAAATGAGTAGTTTTGGAAATTGTTCAGAAAATGGTTAAAAAATGAGTGGCTTAGGAACCTTCCCCTTGCGTGCCTTTTTTCTCCCCATGGCCGCCCATATTTGCCTCTTCTCTGTGTTATATCATCTTGAGCAAAGAGCAGTTACTGTTTTTAGTTTTTAATGATTGGTTTTTAGCTTTGGTGGACATTCTTAATGAGCATTTAGTCTCTGGAACATTGTTTATCCACCAGCCATTTGGAAATTCTAACTATTCTGTGTATTTTCAACCTTGCAGGGTTTGGTTATCAGTCTGAACTTGAATTGCGAGTGGCTGAAGCCGCCCGAAGACAATATAACAAGCTGAAAATGCAAACTAAGGCAGAAATCCGACAAACGCTTGATCGTTTACTAGTGGGAGATTTCATTGTAAGTGGTTGCAAGTAACACTGTAGAAGTTTAGGAGTTGAGTATTTTTTCTGACAAGTTACCTACTTTCAGCAGACTTGGTTTACCAGTTATACTGATAAAGTGAACTAAAAAATGAAACCCTTTTCAAACTACCATGAAATGAAAATGTCATGTTGCTCATTATCATAGTTTTCTTTCTTTGTATTTATCTATCTGATTTTTTGAGACATGTTCCTGGTATATAGTTTAGGCTGGCCTTGAACGTATGACTATCCTCCTGCCTTAGCCTTCTGGGTGTTGGGATTGCAGGTGTATACCACCATGTCTGGCTCAAGGTTCAATTTAAAAAAAAACAAAACAGTGCCGAGCGTGGTGGCTCACGCCTGTCATCCCAGCACTCGGGAGGCAGAGACAGGAGGATTGCTGAGTTCGAGGCTTGCCTGGGCTACATAGTGAGCTCAGGGCCAGCCTGAACTACAAAGTGAGACCCTGTCTCAAAAAAAAAAAATTTAAAAAATAAAACAAAACAAAACAAATGGATGTCAGTAGATCTGTTTCTTCCTGGTACCAGTCTAGGAATATTTTCAGGACTCATCTTTTTCCATTTTCTATACCTGATATTCTGTGAATATTTCACTTATGATCTTCTCCTTATTATTTAACTGCTACCAGAATATAAACAGATAGAATAATGCCCACCTTCTAGTCCTGTGCTTGCTGGTTGCTTTGTGATGTTGGGTGCCAGTTGATGTGATGGTACCCTAGACAGAAAGCTCAGAAGCATCGTTACAGTTCCAGTCCAGACAGACTGTGGTGCCTTGGTGCAGTGCCAAGATCCAGCAGTAGGAGGGGTGGTTGGAGAGATGAATAGGATGGCGGAGGTGTTCCTGGAGGGAGCCCAGGGGTTTTCCATGTGCAGTGCAGCCCAGGTCCTGCATTTTGCGTGTGTTTCAACACAAGTTATGGTAGTATCATCTTGTTATCATAAACAGCACAGGATTCTTTCTGATAACATTTGTATAAATTAACTTTTTTTGTAGATATACTATAGGCTAATGTTTAGTTGTAAGGAAGAGCCATATACAGATTCTTGAGTTGGTATTTATAATTCAAATTTCAAAGCATGATATTTTGGCATGAAACTTCTTGTTACTAATATCCATGGGTGAGTAAAAATATTTGAATTTTAATTTTTTTTTCTTTTTTTTTTTTTGAGACAGGGTCTCGCTTTGTAGTTCAAGCTGGCTCTGAGCTCACTGTGTAGCCCAGGCAAGCCTCGAACTCAGCAGTCCTCCTATCTCTGCCTCCGGAGTGCTGGGATTACAGGCGTGAGCCACCACGCCCGGCACTGTGGTATGTGGTATTGATGGCTGGTGGGCATGAGTCTCCACGCCCAGCACTGTATATGGTTTCTAGGGATCGAACTCAGGACCTTGTGCTTGCGAGGCAAGTTGCTGGAACTACTGAGCTAACCCTCCAGCCCTTGAATTTTTATTTTTATTTGAACTCCATAGTTTCTGTAATACTTTAAAGAATTAAACAGTATAAATTAGAAGCAAAATTTTTTAAATTGAATTCTTTATTGGTACATTTTATATACAGCAAAAATTTTTAAAGTCACAAATTATCAAAATACAAACAACCCCTTGAATCAGTATTTTGCTAATTTTTTCTTTTCACTTCAGATGTTTGCTTATAGTAATATTTCCAATCCTGAGTCATTTTATACTTTGATCTGAAACTCTGTCTCTAAGCCCGTTGTCACCATGTCCTCCCGCAGCCCTGGCTAGGCTCTCAGGAGAGCTCGAACCTTGCTGTCAATCTGCAGCTCAGCAGTCACATTTGGCAGTGATGTCACTGAGATCATTCGTTTTCACAGGAGGAGAGTAAGCGGTGGACTGTGCGCCTGGATATTTCTGCCCCGCAGGTGATATTTCCTGATGATTTCAAGTTTAAGAATCCAGTGTTAGTTGTTGTGGATCTAGGAAGAATGCTACTGACAAATACTCAAGGTATAGTGCCAATGTGAAGTAATGAAGATGTACCTCGGTGGGCTGTTCTAAGTAACACTTAGCAAAGGGTTTATGTAACTTTCATGTTATGGTATTTTATATTGTGGTGCTGGGGATCAAACCTACAGTCTTATGCATACATGGTAGGCAAGTGCTCAACCACTAAGCTACACCTCCAGCCAGATAAATATAAATATAAATAAATAGGTGTCACATTTAAAACTCCAGTTATTTATTACTTTGCTTTTCATTTTACAAAGCACTTTAATATAAAATATTTAAAGTATTTAAAGAATGTTCTAACAATCCAAATTAGCTTCAAGGTTAAAAAATAAATTAGCTTCAAGGTCATGGCTAAAGTTAGGGAAATGGCACGTGGGAGAGAAATTCCAAGAGCCAGATTTCACATGTGGCAGGATTAAGTTCTAGTCGTGTACTTGTAGTAGAAGAGGCTGATTTATTTATTTATTTATTTATTTTTGCTTTTTGAGACAGGGTCTCGCGTTGTAGTTCAGGCTGGCCCTGAGCTCACTGTGTAGCCCAGGCAAGCCTGGAACTCAGCAATCCTCCTGTCTCTGCCTCCCGAGTGCTGGGATGACAGGCGTGAGCCACCACGCCTGGCACTGTGGTATGCGGTATTGATTGCTGGTGGGCATGAGTCTCCACGGCCAGCATTGTATGTGGTTACCGGGGATCAAACTCAGGTCCTTGCGCTTGCGAGGCAGGTGCCGGAACCACTGAGCTAACCCTCTGGCCCCTATTTTATTTTATTTTATTTTTTTTTGAGACAGGGTCTCCCTTCGTAGTTCAGGCTGGCCCTGAGTTCACTATGTAGCCCAGGCAAGCCTCGAACTTGACAATCCCTTGTCTGCCTCCCGAGTGCTGGGATTAGAGGCGTGAGCCACCATGCCCGGCTAGAAGAGGCTGATTTTAACAGAGGCTCTTGCTCAGGATCTCTTGCTCGTTGACCTGTCCATCTCCATCTCTGTCCTGATCTGTTTCACCTGTCATTTCTTGCAGCTACTCATCTGTCAGGCTTATGTCTAACTTCCCTGTCTTCCCAGTGTCATCAGGGAAGAGCTTGGAAACTTTCAGGATTTTTCCTTGTTATCTTTCTTAGGCATGTTCTTAATCATCACAATAAAAAGTCACTAACATTCACTTGCTCTGTCCACTCCCTTTCAGTTTTGCTTATCACTTTTTTGTTTTTTCTTTCTTGGGTTCAAACCCAGGGGTTTCATTGCCACATTTTTTTGTTCCCTAATATTGTTGATCTCATCAGCATCAAAAAGATGAAAAACTTCCCAGATGGCCTGCTCTTCAAAAATCTCTGGCTTAGGACTCATCCTTTTCCTCTGGGGACTTGCTGCCCACGTTTGCGTTCTCATTGGAGGCCATTGCTGAAGACCTCTGCTGCTGTACTTTCATCTGTTTTTGTTTGCATACAGGGTCTCAGATAGCTCAGTCTGAGTTTAAACTCATTGTAAGCCTCCTGTCTCAGCTTCCTGAATGCTAGGATTGCTGGAGTGTATCACCACACCCGGTCATCTGTTACTTTTTTTTGAGACAGGGTCTTGCTCTGTAGTTCAGGCTGGCTGTGAGTTCACTGTGTAGCCCAGGCAAGCCTTGAACTCAGCATCCTCCTGTCTGCCTCCCCAGTGCTGGGATTATAGATTTGTGCCACCAAGCCCAGCATTTGTGGTATGTGTTACCGATTGCCTGTGGGTGTGAGTCACCATGACCCGTATTGTTATATGTAGTTTCCGGGAATCGAACTAGGGACCTTGTGCTTGCTAGGCAGGCGCTGGAACAACTGAGCTAAATCTCTGGCCCTGACATTGTGTATTTTAATATATATTATTTCTAGTACTTAATTCTAGGGATAGAGCATTAATCTGATGAGTGGCTTATGTAAAAAGGAACACCTACAAGGGAATTTCAGTACTATAATTAGATCTGCAGGGTCTAATTGAGGTGGGATGGGAGAGTGAGAGGTTATATGAGATCAGTGAATTGGGAAGTTTATTGACTAATCTCAACCTTCTCTTTACTGAGAAAACCTAAAAGAGAGAGATTGTGGGGCTTGAGCAGAAGGGGCAATTTTCATGCTAATGGGGGATGTTAGAAGGGAGTTAGATCTGAATAAAAGGGTCAGATAGCTGCAGAAAGTACCTTCTTGGTTGGATAAAGTGTACTGTGCCCAAGGGTATGATTTTTTGGGTTTTTCATCTTACCCAGCTGCAGAGAGGGTAGGGAGTGTGGATCCTCACACTCATTGAGTGCAAAATCACTCACTGAGTAGTTTCTGCTCACCATGCTTGGGTCTGGGCTCTAAGGATATTGTGTGGAGCAAGAAAGGTGGGGCCTCTCTTCTTTTAGAACATTTCTAGTGCAGGAGACAGAGTGAGCACTGATAGAATGGAAAGGGTAAAGAAGTGGAGAGGGAACAGTGACAGTGGCAGCAGCTGGGGAAGAAGTGCCCCTGCTGTGGGTGAGCAGGTTTCCAGCTTTTCTCATGGCCATATGTGTTTATTTGCTGTGTTTTGGTTTCCAGATTAATAGATGTGTTCACTCTGAATAAATGGCAAATACAGAAGATAAAGCTTAGAGTTTTCATCTATTTAAACAAAAAAGAGTGGTGTTGGTTGAAGCTCCGCTTACTCTACGCTTACAGTGAGGGACAGAGGAAGGAAATGGCAGACATGTATTTTGAGACTTTCTTTTCTATCTGCAGATGACTCCCCGAGGAAAAGTGGGGATGGGTCACCTTGTGAGGAGAATCAATTCAGCGATGATGAATATAAGACCCCACTTGCCACCCCTCCCAATACCCCACCTCCAGAGATAGGCAGCAGCAGTGGAGAGAAAACACCCCCCTTTTCTGGAGTTGAATTCAGTGAAGAACAGCTTCAGGCGCATTTGATGAGTACAAAGATGTACGAGAGGTACTCCTTGTCATTCATGGACCTCCAGATAATGGTTGGACGTGTGAAAGACAATTGGAAACATGTGCAGGATATTGATGTGGGCCCCACGCATGTGGTAGAGAAATTCAATGTTCACCTCCAGTTGGAACGCAGATTGATTTACACCTCTGATCCCAAGTACCCAGGGGCTGTGCTCTCAGGGAACTTACCAGATTTGAAAATTCACATCAACGAAGATAAGATATCAGCTCTGAAGAATTGCTTTGCTCTCCTTACTACCCCAGAAATGAGGACTTCTGACACCGTGATTAAAGAGAAGATTTTTCCCCAAGAAGAACAGCGGGGAAGCTTGCAGGACTCTGTCATGAACTTAACTCAGAGCATTGTGATGCTGGAGCAGCACACCCGGGAAGTTCTAGTGGAGTCGCAGCTCCTCTTGGCTGAATTTAAAGTTAACTGTATGCAGCTTGGTGTTGAGAGCAACGGCCGGTACATTTCTGTGCTCAAGGTGTTTGGTACCAACGCACACTTTGTGAAAAGGCCTTACGATGCTGAAATCTCCCTGACTGTTCATGGTTTGCTCCTGGTGGACACCATGCAAACCTATGGCACTGACTTTGACCTTCTGATGGCTTCTCATAAGAATTTGAGTTTTGATATCCCAACAGGAAGCCTCCGGGATAGCAGAGCACAATCTCCCGTCTCTGGACCTAATGTGGTCTGTGGAACTGAGGTAGCCACCCCGAATGACCGATTGGCAACTAGTGTTTCACTTGAAAAAATTCTCACCAAAGAACAAGAGTCTCTTATTAAATTGGAATATCAGTTTGTAAGTTCAGAGTGCCCATCTATGAACTTAGATAGCACTCTTCAGGTGATTTCTTTGCAGGTAAATAATTTGGATATTATCCTCAATCCAGAGACAATTGTGGAGCTGATCGGTTTTCTTCAAAAATCCTTCCCCAAGGAAAAGGACGACTTGAGTCCCCAACCTTTAATGTCTGATTTTGAAAAGAGCTTTAGAGAACAAGGAACATATCAGTCTACATATGAACAAAACACTGAGGTTGCAGTAGAAATCCATAGACTTAACTTACTGCTCCTTCGAACAGTGGGAATGGCAAATGGAGAGAAATATGGGAGGAAAATTGCAACTGCAAGTATAGGTGGCACCAAAGTTAATGTCTCAATGGGGAGTACCTTTGACATGAATGGTTCCCTCGGCTGTTTGCACCTTATGGATTTGACACAAGACAATGTTAAGAACCAGTATGTTGTCAGCATTGGCAATTCCATAGGCTATGAAAATATTGTCAGTGACATTGGGTACTTTGAGTCCGTCTTTGTCAGAATGGAAGACGCAGCCCTTACTGAAGCTTTGAGTTTCACACTTGTTGAGAAATCTAAACAGGAGTGTTTTCTTAACTTGAAGATGGCTTCCTTGCATTATAACCACTCTGCTAAGTTCTTGAAAGAGTTGACTTTATCCATGGATGAACTGGAGGAAAACTTCCGAAGCATGCTGAAAAGTGCTGCCACCAAAGTCACTACTGTGTTAGCTACCAAAACTGCTGAGTACAGTGAGATGGTGTCACTGTTTGAAACTCCAAGGAAGACACGGGAACCCTTTATCTTGGAGGAAAATGAAATCTATGGGTGTAGCTTTGCTTCATCTCACGCGGACACTGTGAAGCTAATCTTGAACATAAATATTGAATCGCCAGTTGTTTCCATCCCTCGGAAGCCTGGGAGTCCTGAGTTATTGGTGGGACACTTGGGACAGATATTCATCCAGAATTTTGTGGCAGGAGATGACGAATCGAGAAGTGACCGTTTACAGGTAGAAATCAAAGACATTAAACTATATTCTTTGAATTGCACTCAGTTGGCAGGGAGAGAAAGTGCTGGGCCTGAAGGAAATCGGATGTTTTGTCCACCCTCTGGGTCTGCCAGTGTCAACAGTCAGGAGGAAGCCTACTTCACACGACATGATTTCTTTGAATCTTTGCACAGAGGTCAAGGTGAGCAGCATAAATGTTCTGTTTCATTTTATTCAGAGTTTCAAAACCCTGTTCTTGCAGTATATTGTGAAAAACAGCAAAACAAACAACAAAACATTTTCTTTTAGAATTATCCTTAGGAAATGTTTTAGAATCATAACAGGATTTTAATAAAATCCTTCATTTGGTAGGTTGTTATATTTTCTTAAATTTTTATTTTATTATTACTGTATTTTTATGATGGGAATTGAACTCAGAACCTTGTGTTTGTCTGGCGGGTGTAGTGCCACTGAGCTCTATTCTGACCCTATCTTTTTTTAATTTAACACTGTTTTGGCAAATAAAGACTTAAAAAAAAAGATTTCAGTCTCACCTCTTTGAAATTGGGTGAATACTCATGTAAGGATGCTTTTGTAGATGGATTTTGTTAAGCTATGGCTTGTTTTGGTTAAGCATATTTGTTTTTCTTGTGCAAGACGGCAGATCTTTCTTAAGTCCTGTAGCTCAAGAGAGTTGAAGAGATTGACAAAATAGAATATGAAATGTAGTCTGTGGATATTACATTCTTCTGCTGACATTCTGCCATCTTCTGCAGAGGGTTGGCCCAGGTTCTAGGAATGAAATTCTTGTGTTTGTATTTTGGATCCAGGCAGCTAAAACCAGACAGCTCAGTCTGTTAGCCTTGGCCTCCATAGCAGTCAGATAAGCTCTAGGATAGGTCATGGCTGTATTTATTGGTGAAATTATTGGTTCTCAGATGTTATCTCACTGATTCATTTACATACTTGCCTAGAGATTCCTTTCACTGCTTGGGTAAAAGTTATTTATTTATAGCCTTGTATGATCCTTGATTCTGATTTGGGCTCCATGAGTAGGACCCATCTGTAAATGAAAGCCAGGTAAAGATGAGCAATTTGCTTTGGAAAACCAG
>PVIC010020569.1:0-29375 GCA_004025085.1 Thryonomys swinderianus
GCTCAGTGGTTCTGGCGCCTGCCTCGCAAGCGCAAGGTCCTGAGTTTGATCCCCGGTAACCGCATACAGTGCTGGGTGTGGTGACTCACGCCCACCAGCAATCAATACCACAATACCACAGTGCCGGGCGTGGTGGCTCACGCTTGTCATCCCAGCACTCGGGAGGCAGAGGCAGGAGGATTGCTGTGAGTTCGATACTATCCTGGGTTGCATGGTGAGCTCAGAGCCAGCCTGAACTACAAAGTGAGACCCTGTCTCAAAAAAAAAAAAAAGTGGTTTCTCACCCTCCAAGGTATCGCTCCTTGAGTCCTCTCCTCATTCCATAGTATGTCCTAAATATCTCTACAATAATGCTTCTGAATGTTCCAAGAGGACAAGCCCTAGCATGAAAGTTTTGCCAAGGATCATCATACATCTTGCTTGCTGATGTTCCACTGGCAAAAGCCAGTAGACTGGCCAAGCTCAAATCAGTTTTGAAAAGGATAACACTAGGGCATGAATACACGGAGACATGTTTCTTAGAAACCACTAATATAACAATCTATCCCACTGTGATTCCAGAAGTCAGCATATGCAAAGTTAATTATTGAACTCTTATTATCTAGATTTCTTTCCATGATCTTTTCCAGTTTGCTTTTTGATACACCATCATTTATGAGATATGGCATGCTTATGAAAACTGTAATAGGCTGGATTCCCCCTTTTAAAAGCTATGTACACAAAAGAATTAAAATAATCATATCATAGTGACATATGTGTACCCATATTCATAGCATGTTCATAGAAGCTCAGGTTGTGATAGTTTAATCTTAAAAACAACCTAAATGCCCGTCAACTGGAGACTGGATAAAGAAGATGTGTTTTTTTCTATAAAATGAAGTATTACTCTGCCTTAAAAAATGATAAGCTTGAGTCATTTATACTCAAATGGACATACCTTCACGACATACTCATAAGTCAAATAAATAGGTCACGGATGTGTAAATATCATGTCTTTTCTCTGGTATGAGAAGCTAAAGATGTTAATGAGTTCTAGAATATATGATGGATATTGTGAAATAAAAAATATTCAAAGAGAAATGTGCTGGAGGGATGAGTAATGAGAGGTAAAGAAAAAACATGATGGTAATGAGAAAAGGAAACAAAACTTGTATATTTAGGGAGTGGGCTTGTGGGGTAGATAGAGGAATGGGAAAAAAATGAGAATTACACTTGATCTTAGCCAAAAGGCCGAGAAGAGATAAAAAATGATAATTAAATCACATCCTAAACTGATATAAATTCCCAATATTGAGTGTGATCATGATGTGTCTATATACTGTACCAATAAAGATAAAAATATTTTTTTAAAAAAGCTGTGTACAAATCAACTGCTTTCAGTGTTATTATTATTTCCTCTGTCTATTGACTCGTAATTTTACAAGTCAATATACATTTTTTTCTTTGAGATTGGGTCTCGCTTTGTAGTTCAGCCTGGCCCTGAGCTCACTATGTAGCCCAGGCAAGCCTCGAACTCAGAGCAATCCTCCAGCCTCTGCCTCCCGAATGGTGGGATGACAGGCATGAGCCACCACGCCCAGCATTGTGGTGTGTGGTACTGATTGCTTGTTGGTGTCAGTCACCACACCTGGCATTGTGATATGTGGTTACTGTGTATCAAACTTGGAACCTTGCACTTGCAAGGAAGACACCAGAACCACTGAGCTAAACCTCTGGCCCTACAAGTCAATATATTTATTATTATTGTTATTATTATTATTATTATTATTATTATTATTATTATTTCAGTCCTTGAGATGGAACTCAGAACCTTGCTTATGCTAGGCAATTGCTCTATTGAGTCACACCCTCTGCTCCCAATATAATATGGAGCTTTTAATATGCTAAATTTTCAATCACTAACTTATACATATTATTCTTACCCCATAATAATTTAGGCACCTTTCCTTGAGCATCCCTTAATTCTGTATTTTCTGTATCTTGAGAGAGACACTTACCTAAAGTTTGCAGGTCTAGCTGTTCAATATACAGAGACCTAATCTTGATCTTTTATAGAACTTTCCTGTTAATACTAGAAACAAAAGTAAACCTCTTTACAAAAGGGCTAACTGCTGCTTTTATGTCACGTCTTGGGAAATATCAATCATCTTCCTCTTGACACTGGAAGAACTTCCTGAGTTTTTCTCTAGTTGGACACTTTCTAGAAGATGTGTAGTTTTAGGAAAATTGTCTCCTCAGCCAACATCCCCATGTGCTCTAGTGCTGTTGCAGCCACAGTACTGTCATATAATTATGCTTTAAATTTATTTATTTGTTTGTTTTTGAAATATATATCTTTATGGGCCATGTTATAGTAATTCAGTAAAATCTACACACATTTGAAAGGCAAAGCAATGGATTGCTGTATCTGCACACACTGTTTCACACCATTTTCAGAGCTATACCCCATTTCTGATATAAGGACTTTATGCAAACGCTGGATTTTTCATTTCAAAATGTCCCATCTGGTTTCTGGGTGAGTCATTTCAGGTTAAAGTGGAAACCTAGCAACTATCTGGTGAACAGGATCAATTTAGGCAGCAGGAAGTCTGGCTGAGTTACAGAGCTTAGCATTAAGCAACAGTGAAGAGTTTTAAGTTGGGGTTTTCAGAAAGGCTGAAAAGGCTTTGTTAAAATGCATTTCAAGGAGCTGAACAGTCACTTTCCTGGGATTCTTCTCTTCAAAAATCAACAAAATTTATCTGATAATTGCTATTAACTATGCTGTAGTATTTTTGCAATATTATCTAATTTGTTGTTCATAAGACAAAAAATAGAGCTGGGGTGGTTCTTTCTTAAAAGATAAAGAAAGCATTTTGCCTGATGCACACTGTCTTCAATAGTCATAGCTTTTTTAATTGAATTCTTTATTGGTACATTATATACACAGCTCACAATCACACACAACATTGGGAAATTTGTACCAATCTGTGACACAGGTCAATTCTGATTTTTTTTTTTTTGAGACAGGGTCTTGCTTTTGTAGTTCAGGCTGGCTCTGAGCTCACTATGTAGCCCAGGCAATCCTCCTGTCTCTGCCTCCCAAGTGCTGGGATTACAGGCATCAGCCCAGCAGGTCAATTCTGATTTTTTACCCACATCCCTACTCACCCACACCCTCCCCATCCCCTATACACATACTCTTTAATTTTTTTCTGAATCACATTTATTCCTTCCCCTCATTACGTTCCCACACCAAGTTCCTTTTCAATATTTCCCATTTAAAATAGTCATAGCTTTAACAAGGCACACTCAACACAATGGTAGGAACTATGGAAACTATGTATTGTATAAAATAATATGGATTCCATTATTTAAACCTCAGCATAAAATACCTGACACATACCCTCTTGCTTGAGATAATAAATACATTCCTATCATTAATTTGCTCACTTTTAATTTAGTGTAAATCAATCTGTAATTAATGTAACTGTCTTGAAAAAATAATCTCAATAAAACCCAATCTTTCAAAAGATCTTGTTTATTTAAGCAATCCAAGAATATTGTGCTGCTTATAGGCATATTTTAAGAAAATCATTTTCTAAAAAAATTTTAACAAGATGTCAGAAAAGTAATCTACATCAAAATGTAAAAAAATACTGTCTTTAGAAATACCGTATCATGAGAAATTTTTTACCTTAAAAAAGCTGTCAAAATTGATAGAAAAATAAGACCATTCCATGAAAAAGAAAACCTTACAAGATACATCACACCAACCCAGCACTCAAAAACAAAACAAAATACTTAAGAATATCTGCGACAGGGAAATTAAACTGACAAAAACAAAAAGTCAGATGGAATGAACACATCAAGCAAGGCAAGTAGAAAAAAGGAAAAATGAGGCAACAACAAAAAAGAACACAATGACAGGGATAAGTTAATATTTTTCAGTAATAATTCTCAATGTAAAGAAAAAAAACAAAAAAGAATAATTCTCAATGTAAATGGCTTCAAGTCAACAATTAGACAAGGACTGACAAACTGGCTCGAAAAAACAAAGTCCAAGAGTCTGATGCATTCAAGAAAAGCATCAAATACAAAAAAAAGCATGAATTAATAAAGGATGGAAAACTATATTTCATGCAGCAGAACATCAAAAAGAAGAAAGAAGCATATGAAGAAATGCTCAATGCCATTGGTCATTCAAGAGATGCAGATCAAAACAACACTGAGATTTCACCTCATTCCACAAAGAATAGCTGCTGTTTCAAAATTAGCCAGCAACAAATGCTGGTGAAGCTGTTGTTGGGAATGTAGACTGGTACAACCATTATGGAAATCAGTGTGGAGATTCCTCAAAACTGGGATTAAAAGTTCCATTTGTCCCTGCTATTCCCCTGCTGAGGATATACACAAAAGAACTATAAGATTCATGTCACAGTGACATATGTGTACCCATGTTCATAGCAGGTCAGTTCATGATAGCTAAATCTTGAAAACAACCCAAATGCCCGTCAACTCTTGACTGGATAAAGATGTGTGTGTGTGTGTGTGTGTGTGTGTGTGTGTTTACAAAATGGAGTATTACTTTGGCATAAAAATGATGAGGTTGAGTCACTTATACTCAAATGGACCTACCTTAAGGACAAACTCATAAGTGAAATAAATAGGTCACAGATACATAAGTATCCTGTCTTTTTTCTGGCATGAGAAACTGAAGTTGTAAATGAATTCTAGAATGCATGATAGATACTGTGAAATAGTAAATATTCAAAGGGATAGGGGGTTTAGGGGTAAGAAATGAGGGGAAAGAAAAAAATTGATGGTAAAAAAGGAAACAATTTGTGCATATAGGGGCAAGGGGTTGTAGGGTGGGTAGGAAGGGGGAAATTAGAATTAAGTCATGACATATACTGGTACAAGTTCTCAATGTTGTGCATAATCATGATGTGTATATATAATGTACCAATAAATAAAATAAGTCAAAAAAAGAAGGAAGAGTAGAATAAACTCTAAGGTAAAACTGATAGAGCCCAAAAAAGTCAATACATACTAGTTAAGGAAACAATTCAATTCAATAGGAAAAGATAACAACTGTAAATATATATGTGTCCATATATATATAAAGATCAAATAAACACTAACACAATCATAGTGTGTGACCTCACTACTGCACTTTTCCAGAGAGACAAATCAATTAAACAAAATTAACAAAGAAATGTCATACCTTTGAACAAATACACATAATAGATATTTACAGAGTGTTTTACCCTACTAAAACTGGATACATATTGTTCTTGGCAGCACACAGAACTTTCCTCCAAAATAAACCACATACTAGTCCATAAAGCATGCTTAAATAAATACAAAAAAATCAATATAATCCCATATTCTATGAGATCATAGCATACTGAAACTAGAAATCAATTACAAAAGAAACCACAGAAATTTCATTAATAACTGAATATTAACTACATTCCTGAACACTCAATGAATTATAGATGAAGTCAAGAAAGTAACCAAATAATTGCTGCAATCAAATATTAATGCCAGTGGAGCATACTAGAATCTATGGGAAACAATGAAAGCATTCCTGAGGGCAAGTTATTGCTATGAATGCTTATATTAGAAAATAGTGAGAGCTCAAATAAACAAATTAATACCTCATTTTGAGAAATAAGAAGAGCAAGAATAGCCCAAAACCAAACCTAGTACAAAGTCAGAAATTATAAATACCAGAACATAAATTCATGAAATTGAAACTTAAAAAAATCAATAAATTGAAGAGCTGGTTCTCTGAAAAAATAAACAAAAATGACAAAATTTTAACAAAACTTGATGAAAAGAGAAAAGACCACCTCAATTCAATTACAAATAAAAATTACAAAATCAGAATGCACACCACTGAAAGCAAGATCATTAGGAACTACTATGAGAAATTGTACTAAAAAAACTGAATAAAGAAGATGTGGGTTTTTTTATGAAGTGGAGTATTACTCTGCCATAAGGAATGACAACACTGAGTCATTTATACTCAAATGGACGTATCTTCAGGACATACTCATAAGTGAAATAAATAGGTCACAGATGTGTAAATATTGTGTCTTTTCTCTGGTATGAGAAACTGAAGTTGTAAATGAGTTCTAGAACACATGATAGATATTGTGAAATAGTAAATATTCAAAGGGTAATGGGGTTTAGGGGTAAATAATGAGGGGAAAGAAAATATTGATGGTAAAAAAAGAAACAAAACTTGTGTATATAGGGTAGGGATTGGTAAGGAGGGTAGGGGAAAGAGAAAAATGAGAATTAAGTTGTCATATACTGGTACGAATTCTCAATATGGAGTATAATTGTGATGTGTATATATAATGTAAAATACATTTTTTAAACCAAGAGAATTTTGAAGAAATAGAAAATTTTCTAGATTTATGGAAGTTACTAAAACTAAACTAAACTAAAACTAAAGAAGACATAAAAATGAATGCTAAACAAGAGTAATGAAAATTAGGCAGTAATTTTTAAAAACCTACCAACTAGACAAAGTCCAGATGAATTCATTTCAGTTTTCTGCAAAAGCTTCAGGGAGGCTCTAATACTCCTCATACTCTTTAATGAAATTTCAAGGAAAGTACTCCCCAAATCATACCTGAAAGCTAGCCTTACTATGATTCCAAAACCAGACAAGAAAAACCCAAAAAGAGAAATTCAGACTAATCTCTCTAATGACTATAGATGCAGCAGTCTTCAACAAGAAAAGTGGCAAAAAAATGCAACAAATTAGAAAAAAAAATCATTCAGAATGACCAAGTAAGCTTCATCCTGGGGATTCAAAGATAGTTCCACATATACACATCAATAAATGTAGTTCATCACATAAGTAGAAAGGAAAATCACATGATAACCTCAATACACATAGAAAAAGCATTTAACAAAATCCGACATCCATATGCAGTAAAAATCCCTGAAAAAACACATGTAGGAGGACTTTATCCCATTCTGATAAAAGCCACTTATGACAAATTGACACTAACATAACATTAAATGGGGAAGCTGTGAAAGCCTTCTCTCTAAACTCAGGAACAAAACAAGGATGTCCACTATCACGACTCCTGTTCAGTGTACTAATCAATGTTAGTTAGAGCAATCAGGCAAGAGAAAGAAATCAAATCAATACATAGAGAAAGGGAGGAAGTCAAATTATTACTATGACATGATCCTTTACATAGAGGACCCAAAAATTTTCACCAAAATCTTTCAGAATTACACCAAATTCAGCAATGTAGCAAGACACAATATCAATAGACAAAAAATTAGCATTTCTGTACACCAAAAATGAACTCAGCAAGAAAGGAATTTTAAAAACAATATCATGCACACTAACAAGAGAAAAGCTAAATACACAGGAATTAACCTAAACAAGGAAATTAAAGACCTCTACACCAAAACATATAGCACTCTGAAAAAGGAAACCAAGAAGGACATTAGAAAATGGAAAACATCCTCTGGTTTAGGTTAGGAAGAACCAACATTATCAAAATGACCATACTCCTAAAATTGATATGTAGACTTAATGCAGGCTCAATCAAAATGCCAGCAGTCCTCGAAGAAAACAATCCTAAAATTCCTGTGGAGCCAGAAAAGACCTTGGAATAGCAGAAGCAATTTTGGCAATAAAACAAAACATGAGGTATCACAACCCCATACTTCAAATTATACTACAAAGTTACAATTATAAAACCACAAGTTTGTGCCAGGCGTGGTGGCTCACACCTGTAATCCCAGCACTCGGGAGGCAGAGACAGGAGGATTGCTGAGTTCGAGGCTTGCCTGGGCTACATAGTGAGCTCAGCGCTAGCCTGAACTACAAAGTGAGACCCTGTTTCAAAAAAACAAAAACAAAAACAAAAAAAAACCCCACAAGTTTTATTGGCAGAAACATAGACATGTAGACCAATGAACTAGAACAATGGACACAGAAACAACCTGAGACACAGTCACCTAATCTTTGATAAAGGGGCCAAAAACTAGGGAAAAGATAGGGTCTTTAATAAATGCTGCTGGGAAAACTAAATATCTATATGCAGAAGAGTACAGCTAGACCCATATCTGTTTCATCATATACTAAACTAAAATCAAACTGCATCAAAGATGTTAAAACATAAACACTGAAAGATTAAATAAGTAAAATTCTTGAAGAGAAAGGTATGGCAAGGACTTTTTGGACAGAACATGAATTGCACAAGAAGTAACAACAGTAATCAACAAATGGGATTATATCGAATTTAAAAGATTCTACACAGCTAATGAAACAGTTGGCAGAGTGAAAAGACAACTTGCAGAATAGGAAAATATTTTGATATCTACACCTTGGACAGAGGACTAATATCTAGAATATACAGCAAAATAAAAAAATTAGATTCCCAGAATAAAATACCCAAGGAAAATGAGACAACTGAAATGAATAGATACTTCTCAGAAGTAGAAATACAAATGGTCAAAAAAAGAAACATGAAAAAATGTTCAACATCTGTGGCCATTAGACAAATGCCAATTAAAACAACACTGATATTACACTTTATTTCAGGAAAATGTCAATCATCAAGAACTCAAATGCTGACGAGGTTGTGGTGAGCCCTTAAGTTGTTGGTAGGAATGCTAACTACTTCAACAATGTGGAAATCTGTTTTACCCTTTTTTGTTTTGCAGGGAGGTTTGTAACAGGGATTGAACTCAGGACCTCATGCTTGCCAGGCAGGAGCTGTGCCACTGAGCTAAGTTCCTGTCCCTACAGTGTTGAAATATGTATGGAGAGTCTTCAGGAAACTTACAATATAAGTTCCTTTTTATCGAGCATTCCACTTCTAGATATCTTCCCCAAAGAGTCAAAGTCATCATATTACAGTGATATATTTATACACTTGCTTATAGCTGCACAATTCATAATGACTAATTGTAGAAGCAGACTAAATGTCAATCAACAAATTAATGGATAAAGAAAATGTTGTATTTGTACGCTGTGGAATACTTCTATGCTATAAAGGATACGTTTGATTCATTTATGAGAAATTTTATCCACCTTAGGTCCACAGTGATAAGTAAAATAAATCAGACACCCAAGCTTCAAAATAATATGATTTCTCTTATATGAGAAACTTGAAGTATAAGTAAATCAAAAAGAAAAAGAAAAACTAAACAATAGAAAATAGAGAGATATTTTGCAAATGGAAAAGGGACTAAGACATAAACGGGGGAAGGGATATAAAAAAGTATTAAGGTGCGTCACATACATGTACCAACCACCCACAATGTCTGTATTTGTTATGTGTTGTAAACAGGTACTAATTAAAAAATTTAAAGCCACAAGCATAACTACAAAAAGTCTAAAGTTACATGTTTAAAAGAATATATTTGGAAGGCTTTGTAAGAAAACATTAACGGGGCCGGAGGGTTAGCTCAGTGGTTCCGGCGCCTGCCTTGCAAGCACAAGGTCCTGAGTTCGATCCCCGGTAACCACATATAATGCTGGGCGTGGTGACTCACTCCCACCAACAATCAACACCGCATACCACAATGCCGGACGTGGTGGCTCACGCCTGTAATCCCAGCACTCAGGAGGCAGAGACAGGAGGATTGCTGAGTTCGCGGCGGCTTGCCTGGGCACCATAGTGAGCTCAGGGCCAGCCTGAACTACAAAGCGAGACCCTGTCTCAAAAAGCAAAAAAAAAAAAGAAAAAAGAAAACATTAACAATGTTTACTCTGGGAAGAGCAGCCAAGAATGGTGAATTCATGTTTTATACTACAGGCATTATAGAATAGATTTCATAACATTGTCATGCATCAATTTCACATGGAAAATAACTGCAAACAAACAAGTAAACTGAAGCTTATTTTATTTTATTAGTCTTGTCCTCAGGTCACAGGTAAAAATTAACAGACACTTATTTCATAGAATTCATGACATTAAACAGCTGGAGACTCTTGCAATCATTGATTACATCAGCTTTTTCTAAACTAAATATGGTAATGGTGCTCCTTCTAGCAGCAAATACAACTACATTCCAATAGAATTAATATGGGGTGTTCTTGGAATTCATCTTAATGGAATTTTATGTAGTTGTTGTTATAGGTTTCTCCTTCATTCGACAGTGTCCTAAAAGCCAGGATCATTCCTTGTAAAAATGACTGAGTTGGCCGGCGTGGTGGCTCATGCCTGTAATCCCAGCACTCAGGAGGCAGAGACAGGAGGATTGCTGAGTTCAAGGCTTGCCTGGACTACATAGTGAGCTCAGAGCCAGCCTGAACTACGAAAGTGAGATCCTGTCTCAAAAAAAAAAAATGACTGAGTTGGACAGAATTGACATTTGTCTTCTATATTGAGCCTGAGAGTACCAGTAAGGTTCCCTCAAATTTTTTTTCCTAAGCCCCAAATACAGCCCATTACAGATTAAAATTTTGGAATAAAGATACTGATATTTACTGAAATGCTTTATGTTCTATATTCCTGAGATAAAATAAGAAGTGAAAGTTAACTACAAAGAATTGAGTCTATTTATTATTTCCTGATAGCTGGAAAAGGGAGCAGATTGGGTAAAGGAGAGGGGAGACTGGGGATACCACAGAAAGGAAAAAATGCTAGTAAAAATTTGGCCCATACTGTATCATTCTTCTGGCTACAAAATTCCATTGCAATAAGCTTTGGAGGAATAATTTGAAATAAAGTTGAAGTGACACATATTAGAAGCAAGAAAAATGTTCAACATCACTGGTCATTCATGAGATGCAGATGAAAACAACACTGAGATTCCATTTCACTCCACAAAGAATGGCGGCTATGAAGAAATCAACCAACAACAAATGCTGGAGAGGCTGTGGAGGGCAAGCAATTCTCCTCTGTAGGTGGGAATGTAGACTGGTGCAACCACTGTGGAGATCAGTGTGGAGATTCCTCAAAATCTAAGATTAGAGGTCACATTTGACCCTGCTATTTCCCTGCTAGGTATATACATGAAAGAATTAAAAGCATCATATTATGGCAACATATTTGCACCCAGGTTTATAGCAGTACAGTTTGTAATAACTTTATATTGGAACAGCCCAAATGTTCATCAACTGGAGATTGCATAAAGAAGATTTGGGATTTATTAATAAAATGGAATATTACTCAGCCACAAGGAAAGATAAATTAGAGACATTTATACTTAAGTAAATACATCTTCAGGACATACTCATAAATGAAGTAAATAGGACACAGATGTGTAAATACTGCATTTTTTCTCTGGTATGAGACACTGCAGGTGTAAATAAGGTCTAGAATGTATGATAGGTATTATGAAATAGGAAGAACATGTTCAAAGAGAAAGGGAAAGGGGGGTAGGGGAAAGTAAACAAGGGAAAGCAAAAATTTGATGATAAAAACAAAAAAATGAAACAAGGCTTATGTATATAGGATGTGAGAGTTGTAGGGAGGGAAGGGGAACGGGAAAAAAATAAGAAGCAAGATTTGCCATGTACAACTCAAATGGATGTACCTTAAGGACATACTCATAAGTGAAATAAATAGGTCACAGATGTGTAAATATCATACCTGTTTTCTGGTATGAGAAACTTAAGATGTAAATGAGTTCTATAATGTATGATAGATATTGTAAAATAATAAATATTCAAAGGGAAATGGGGTTTAGGGATAAGTAACAAGGGTAAAGGAAAAATGTGTTGTTAATGAAAACGGAAACAAAGCTTATGTATATAGGGGCTGGAGTTGTAGGGTGGGTAGAGGAAGGGGAAAATTAGAATTAAGTTGTTTCATACTGGTACAAATTCTCAATGCTGCATGTGATCATGATGTGTATATATAATGTACCAATAAAGATTCAAATTTTAAAGATTTTTCAAAAGATGTACCATGTACAGGTACTAAATCTCAATGTTGCATGTGATCATCATGTATATGTCAAATGTACCAATAAAGGAAAATACTAAAAAATAAAGTTGACCAACCCCAACAACTCCCTAAATTCGGATATCTTACAGTTTCCCAAGTTCTGAACTTCTCCCCTCCCAAACTCACTGCTTCTATTCCACCATTTGTATGATTTGTCATTCTATAAATTAACTGGTCTACATTTGGTCTATACTTGGCTGGTCTACACTTGCTTGGAGAACCTAAAACCCATTCCTTCCCTGGACACAATGTAGAAAATACGGAGTATCACTACAGATGCATATTTGTTGAGAAAATTCCAATATTTCCAATGAGTTTTCCATTTCCTATCAAAGCAACAAAATTAGCTGAAGTTCTGAGAAATAACAAAATTTTTCCAAAGTGAAAACTCAAAGGTAAACTTTTAAAAAGCATTGTTTTTAAAGAGAGTTGACTCACTTTTCCCGGACAGTGTTGTCTTTAGTTTCCAATCATATAAGCAGCTGAAGGACCCCGTTGCATGATCCTTCCCCCTTCAGAATCAAGCCACTGGTTTGGCTGCACATAGTGGAATGCTACATGGCTTCAACTTTTGGTTCTCAGGACTACTGTGAACAAACTCATGTTGTTCTTTCCTGATTGCAATATAGTAAGAATTATGCACTTGGTGTTCATCCCCAGTACCTAGTAGCACAAGTACAAAAACCCTTAGAATTTCCTGTACGATTTGGGCAACAGGAGCATTTTTTTTTTGTCCTAATGAGGAGATTCTTAGTGGGTCTTAAATAGCCACAAGATGGAAGGTGGTAAAAGTAAAGGCCAGTATTTGATTAGAATCCTCGAATATTTTGCACCCTGCAACCTTCAAAGGGGAAAGAAAGATTGGAGATTGAATTAATCAATCATATCTACATAATGAAACCTTCATAAAATCCACTAAACAAAGGAGTTTGGAGAGTGTTACAATGAGCGGGTACATCTCTGTGTCAGGAAGGCATCCCATCTTTGCAATGAGTGAGGCTTCTGAGCTCAAGTCCCTTCTAGACTTCACTCTACATATCTCTTCATCTGTTTATTTATATCCTTTACATTAAACTTTAATAGTAAGTATAGCATTTTCCTGAGTACTGTGAAGTATTCTTTCAAATTATGTTACTGGGGAGAGGGATAGGAATCTCTGCTTTGTAGCCCAGTTGGACCAAAGTATGAGTAACATGATCTTTTGAAGAATTATAAGTATTCTCCTTCCAGCAATGATTCTTATGAAGTTCTCCATGGTTATAGCTTGGGTATGAGTCTTACAAACATTTGTCTGTAACCTCCTTCATGTTTTCCAGGAAGGGATAATTCTAAAAGAGGTTTCTTCAGGAATTCTCAGATTTTTTTTTCACAGGCACTAAGATTTAGAGTTGGTGGGGAGAAAGTTTTGGAAGTAGGGTGAAAGTAAGAGAAGAAGAGTGAGAAGGAATATAAAGGGTGATCCACTCTGGGTGAAAAAAACCAAGGTGAGAGCTAAAAGAGCTTGGCAGAACTTCCAGGTTGAGTGTGTTACTTTGGCTATTCCCATTTCTAGTCTGAACATGCCTTTGAAACTCCCTGAAGCCCTTTGGTGGGGGAAACCCCACCTACAGATCCTGGATGAAAAGTCCCTCTGAGCCTCCGGAAATGAGTCCCTTGGTCGTACTGTTACTCATTTCCTGGAAAAACTCATTGCTGGTCTCTCCTGACCTTCAGAATCTGAGGGAGTGCAGATGCATCCTTCCAGTTCAAGAAAGAATTCAGAGAAATCACTCAGGAAGCCTCAAAAGCCGATCTCTGTCTTCTCATGTATTGAAAACTTTGTGAACAATTTACTGGTACTTTTTTTTTTTGGCATATTCTAGGTGAATCAGCATGAAAAACAAAAGCAAGTTTACTGCCAAGTTGAAATTTAAATCTCTAAAGGATGTTATTTCTAGTTTCTATAAAAAACGGTGTCCAAACTGGAATCTGGTAACACTATACCCTTTCCAGCCTCATGTGAAGTCATACCTATAACTTCCAGGTTGGCACCCTCTGTAGTTTTGGTGGGACTGCTATTGCCTATATTTCTTTATTTGCCTCAACAACACCAGCCTTGTTTTCTACCTTGGCACCAGTAACAGTAGCTTACCTTCAGGGAAAATATATTTATGTTATTTTTACCTGTGTATGATTGCTTGGCAAACAGAAAGCCAGTTTTGAGAATACTCTGTCTCTGATTTCTTCCTTATGCCAGTCTCTCTGGATTTTAGCATTTTAATTGAGAAAGGTTCTTTTTCCAGCCTGGTGATGTCTTTTCATGCCAAGTGTGAGTATAGTGTAGTTTTAAACCCTAGATGGTAACAAGCAGAAATCTGTTGATAGTCTTACCTTGAAATACCTGCTGTCCACCAAAAGAAATAGATAATCCATTTTCATGCTTTGGGCAACATATTTTTCACATACCATTGTCCATTCATACCTGTATGGATTTGTGAAAATCTGGTGCCCAGCTTAAATGCTTCAACATATGGAAGCAAGGAAGCCCACTGTCCACCTCCAGTCCAGATCTTCTATCAGAGGATGACACCTGTCCCATGATTGCAATAACATCCATATGTCATAGTTGAATCTTTCACTGACTGTACCAAAAAGAGCTCTTCTTGCAGCCACTGCATTGATTCTTTGAAATAATTTGTTCACTTCTAGATACTAAGATATAGCCCAACTGCTTAAAAAGAGAGTAGAGATGGTTATAAGGAACAAATACAATGTAACTTGCACAATGAAAATTACATCTATACACACATACATATACATGTAAGTATATGTATTTCCTAAGGCGCTATGAAGATTGAGAAATAATCAAATAATGTGGGCATTAAAGTCATGAGTAGAGTGAATGATGTGTAAGTGCTGAGACCCTACATTAGATGGACATTAAGATTTTTATTTTGTTCAAAACTGCCAACAGAATATTTTCATTAAGAAGAAAAAACACATAAATGGTTGCTCTAACATAAAATCAAATCTGAGAATTTGCCTGATTCTCCCATTTCTCAGCACATTGGGCAGTGAAGCAGCAGCAGAAATTGTAGGCACAACTTAGTAATGTGGTTCATGTGATTTTCCAAATAAGGATGCAATTAGAAAAATGTGTTTCCATAAATGTCAGTTTAAGTGCTAAATTCTGAAGAGAAGCTAGGAGAAATGTAAGACAGAATAGCACAGAGAAAGTGATACATTTCAGTGAAGTACAATACGTTGATCGTAACTTTGGCTGGAGAAGGTCAGAATGACTTCAAAACTTCAAAAAGTCACTATTAAAATTTCTAAGCTGAGTACCAGGAAGGCTGAAGCATTTTATGAATGAGAAAAATAGGTAAACTGTAAATATTACACTTAACAGAATAGTGTATTTGTCAGGCTAAGTAAACACTACAGCTTCCCCAATTCTAAATTCAGAACCAATACTGAACTGCTGGTGTGCTATACCCACAAAACCTTGAGCTGTTGGAGTTTGTGTCCACAAGGCCCAAAAAGGAAACATCTTACTTTCTACTCTCTAAATTCTATAAGAATAACAACTCTTTGATCTTAGGGTTAAGTAGTACAATGAAAGGAATAATTTTTTTCTTCTACATTTCAAATTCAAGCTAGTTGTCATCCAGAGCTTGGTCATGATGCAGAACTGAAGACCTGTGTTTTTCAAGTATGCAGCCAGAATCCATGGGGATATGAAGGACGTTTTTTGTTTTTAGCAAAACTAAAAAAATCTGCCTACATATAAAATGATGTAGAAAAGAACTACAAAACAAGAGCCTACAAATATCCCCTTACTTACCTCTTCTGGTCTGTAGTCTGATGTCAAAAGCATTTCTACCAGCTTTCTTTGGGAACTGAAGTTTGACCGCTTCTGAAGTTTGGGAGAATGAAATATTTCAGCCAGATTGAACAGGCTGTGCAATGGCTCCATGACAAAGATATCATGGCATGTTCAAGGCACAGATATAAGGTTAATATGGGTTACAAGGACTGAAGAGAATGACTGAAAGGGTAGATACATGCAAGGTCACCAAGGCCTTGAAAGCTGTCTTTTTATTTGTATATCCTTATATTCAGCATAATGGATTGCCAGTGAAGGTTATTTGTGGAGATATTGCAAACTCAAATTCTCACATAGTGCATACTCTGAATGTATTAGAAGAACAGATTCAAGAAGAACTCTCAGGCGAGTTTCTACTAGTCTAGGCAAGAAGTGGTTATACCTTGGGCTGGTATAGAAGCAGAAGAGATGGACAAAAATGGATGGTAAAGAAAAATTATCTGGGTTTGTTCATGGACTGACCATAGAGAATATAAGGGCAATGGATACCAAAAGAGATTTCTGGGTTTCTATCATACCAAATTAGTAAAAACAATAATGTAAGAAACACCATAAGAGAGCCAGATATTGAAAAGAAAGCATGTGGTCATACTCTGACTTGTTAAATTTAAAACTGTGAAACGTGAAAGAGAAAAATGTTAAGTAGTACATTGGACATGCTGGTCTGAATCTGAGAGGGGATAATCGCAGAAGGGAGAGATTATACTATTTACAATAATCAGTGAATGCACTCCACCCATAAATCTCAAAATGTAGGTGTATTATTCAAATTGCTAGATGTCTTAGTCCATTTTGTGCTGCTGAGGCTAGGTAATATATAATGAATAGAAGTTTAATTTCTCACAATTCTGGGCTGCTTGGGAGTCCAAGACCAAGAAGTCAAAATCTAATGAAGATTATCTCTCTTTGTCATAGCATAGCAAGCACACAAAGAAAGGACAAGAAGAGAGCACGAAAAGTCAGACTCATGTGTGTTTTTGTTATCATTATCAATCCATTAATGAAAGTGAAACCCTCATGACCTAACTACTTATCATTAGTCTTCACTTCTCAACACTATTGCACTGTGGAACACATTCAACCATAGAAGATAGTCACTAAATTTGATTCCAGAAATAAAATGCCTAAATCAGTAGTTTAAAAGAGATCTCTTTTGTTATTGATTGATTTCTTGATAACAGCCACTTATAGTTAAATAGATACACCTTGAGGCCATATTCATAAGTGAAATAAACAGGACACAAATGTAAATACCATATCGTTTCTCTAGTGTGAGAAATAGAAGGTATAAATGAGATTCAAAATCAATGCCTACTGTGAAATAGGAAAAAAAAACATTCAAATTAGCAGAAGAATGAGGGGGTAGGGCAAGGAAAAGCAAAGAAGAGAAAGAAAAAATTCAAAGGTTTAAAGGAAAAATGGAAACAAAACTTATGTAAACAGGGGGATGAAGGGGCCCCACAGGAATGTAGAAAAATAAGAATCAAGGGGCCATAGATTTAGCTCAGTGGTTCCAGCGCCTGCCTCCCAAGCACAAGGTCCTGAGCTCAATCCGGTAACCACATACAACAATGCTGGCATAGTGACTCATGCCCACCAGCAATCAGTACCACATACCACAGTGCTGGGCATGGTGGCTCATGCCTGTAATCCCAGCACTCGGGAGGCCAAGGCATGAGGATTGCTCTGTTCGAGACCTGCCTGGGCTACATAGTGATCTCAGGGCCAGCCTGAACTACAAAGCGAGACCCTGTCTCAAAAAAAGAAAAAAAGAAAGAAAGAAAGAAAGAAAGAAAGAAAGAAAGAAAGAAAGAAAGAAAGAAAGAAAGAAAGAAAGAAAGAAAGAAAGAAAGAAAGAAAGAGAGAGAGAGAGAGAGAAAGAAAGAAAGAAAGAAAGAAAGAAAGAGAAAGAGAGAGAGAGAAAGAAAGAAAGAAAGAAAGAAAGAAAGAAAGAAAGAAAGAAAGAAAGAAAGAAAGAAAGAATGAAAGAAAGAAAGAATCAAGATATATCATGTCAGTCCAGGGATTTAGCTCAGCAGCACTGTGCCTGATTCACAGGCACAAGGTCCTGAGTTCAATTCCTGGCACTAAAAAAAAAAAGATATATCAATTCTTAATGATGAATGTGATCATAATGTATACCTAAAATGTACTGATAGACTCAATTAAATTTTTACAAAAGATCTTTCCTCACAAAAAAATAAAAACTGACAACATAGTTTTTTAAATTGAATTCTTTATTGGTACAATTTATATACATCTCAAAAATCATGTATAACATTGGGGAAGTTGTACCAGTATATGACAAAAGTTAATTCTCATTTTTACCCATATCCCTACCCACCCCCACCTCCTCACCCCCTTTATACATGCTCTTTTATTTTCTTTCTGTATTATATTTATTCCTTTCCCTCATCACATTCACACACCAAGTTTCCTATAGAAATTTCCCACTCTACAAATGGAGACACCTGGAGGATATACTAATAAGTGAAATCAATAGATCATAGATAGACAATTTCCAGATCTTCTCTTTGGTATGAACACCTGTAGATGCAAATGAGCTCTAGAAAGTATGACAGCTTTTATAGACTGACAACATAGTTTTACAGGTTATTGCAATAAACACACAAAGAATAAGTATAGTTACATAACTAATTCCTAGGGGAAATTTTCCAACTCTTTTTATGAGAATAATATAAGCTTGACACTAAAACTTGACTCTCACAGTATGAAAAAGGAAAATTATAGAACTATTTCATTGATGAATATTGGTGTAAATTTCTAAATAAAATTATCAAATGGAACACTGTTATACTTAATAATGGCGAATGCAGCATGGTCAGTTAATCTCAGCAAGGCAAGGTTGGTTTAAACAGAAAGCATAATAAAAGTGTTTCATGTTAGCATATTAAATGAAGTTATATACTTAACTGACTATATATGAGAAACTTTTCATAAAATTAGAAAACTTCTTGATTTTTTTTTTTTTTGACACAGGGTCTCGCTTTGTAGTTCAGGCTGGCCCTGAGCTCACTATGTAGCCCAGGCAAGCCTGGAACTCAGCAATCCACCTGTCTCTGCCTCCTGAGTGCTGGGATGACAGGCGTGAGCCACCACTCCTGGCACTGTGATATGTGGTATTGATTGCTGGTGGGCATGAGTCACCACACCCAGCATTATATTACTGGGGATCGAACTCAGGACCTCGCGCTTGCGAGGCAGACGTCAGAACCACTGAGCTAACCCTCCGGCCCCTATTCTTGATTTTTAAAGGGCTTAAACTCCAAAAGTGACTCCTTCCACCCAGCAGTCTAGAGTCAGAAAAGACAATAGTGTAACACTGCATTATCAGACAGGGTATAGTCAGGCATCGCTTGAGAGAGGAGTTGATTAAGACTAAACCACACAGTAGGTACAAAACAACTTATAGCACAGTTCCCAGTGTTACTGTCCCACAGTGACTGGGTGAGAGAGAGCCATGGAAGACAATTGAGAAGAGGAGGCAGACTAGACATAAACTCCTTAGAAAGTTTAAGCTCAGGATGGGAATGACATAGGACCCTGCCTTCCATGCTAAGAAACTACTACCTGCATATGTGGCTTTCAGAGGAAATTGGGTATGAAAATGCTGGCATCAAGTATAGCAAACCGCTTGAATACTGCTGCCTGTATCCAGAACAGATCAGTGCTATGGCTGCTTTCCCCATGTACCAACGTGAGCAAGGATATGCCTCAGTTTAGACAGTTGCTACACGCTGGACTGAACAGAGTGAAGTGTTTCTGGAACACCTTACAATATCACAGACCATAAAGCAAAGCAAACCAAACTGTGGTTTACTGGTTTTCCAAAATACAGATTCTGGAAATACAGAAATAACTGTCCATATGAAGAGTTTTAATTCATCAGTCAAAAGAGATAAATTGGGCTGGAGGGTTAGCTCAGTGGTTCCGGCGCCTGCCTTGCAAGGGCAAGGTCCTGAGTTCAATCCCCGGTAACCACATAGAATGCTGGGCATGGAGACTCACGCCCACCAACATCCATACCACAGTGCCGGGTGTGGTGGCTCACGCCTGTCATCCCAGCACTCGGGAGGCAGAGATAGGAGGATTGCTGAGTTTGAAGCTTGCCTAGGCTACATAGGGAGCTCAGAGCCAGCCTGAACTGCAAAGCGAGACCCTGTCTCAAAAAAAAAAAAAAAACTACATAGTGAGCTCAGGGGTAACCTAAACTTCAAAGCGAGACCCTGTCTCAAAAATAAATAAATAAAAAAGTTTCTTCATGGCAAAAGAAACCACCAGTAGAGTGAAAAGACAAACTACAAGTTGGGGGGAAATTTTTACCAGCTTTTCCTGAGACAGGAACAATGTTTAGAATATATAAAGAACTTTTAAAGACGAGCTTCTCCAAATTTAAAGATTCAGTCCAAAAATGGACATCTGAAATGCACAGATATTTTTCAAATGAAGTAAAGGCAACAAAGAAACATGTGAAAAAATGTTCAACATAGCTGGTCATTCAAGAGATGCATATGAAAACAACTCTGAGATTCCATCTCACTCCACAAAGAATGGCTGCTATGAAGAATTCAACCAACAAATGCTGGCAGGGTTTTGAGGTGAAAGGAACCCTTCTTCAATGTTGGTGGGTATGTAGACTGGTGCAACCACTGTGGATAGTCCGTAAAAAAGCAGAATTAGAGGTCACATTTGACCTGGCTATTTCCCTGCTAGGTATATACATAAAAGAATTGAAAGAATCATACCACAGCGATATATGTGCACCTGTGTTTATAGAGGCAGTTTTTAATAGCTAAATCTTGGAAACATCCCAAATGTCCATCAATGGGAGAGTAGATAAAGATGTAGTTATTTTATAAAATGGAGTATTACTCAACCATAAAGAATGATAAATTTGAGTCATTTATACACAAATGGATGTACCTTGAGGACATATGTATAAGTGTAATAAATAGGACACAAATTTGTAAATACCATATCTTTTCACTAGTATGAGTAACTAAAGGTGTACATGAGATACAGAATGTATGAGAGATATTTTGAACAGAAAGAAAATATTCAAAGGGAAATAGGAAATGGGGGTAAGGGACAATAAAGAAGGAAAAGAGGGCTGGAGATAAATATGATTTGGAAAGAAAATGAAATAGCCTGTATATAAGGGGTGGGGGAGTAGGGATATGGGCAAAAATGAGAATTAACTTCTGTCATATACTGGTACAAATTCCCCAATGTTGAGTGTGATTGTGAGCTGCATATAAAATGTACCAATAAAGAGTTCAATTAAAAAATAAATAAATTAAATCAAAAAAGAAGGAAAAGAAAAAAATTGATAGTAAACAAAAAATGGAAACAAAGTTTATGTATATAAGGGTTTATGGTGGTAGGGAGGGCAGAGGAAAAGGAAAAATGAGAATCAAGATTTATCATGTACAGGTACGGATTTTTAATGTTGAATGTAATCATAATGTATATGCAAAATGTACCAATAAACTCAAAATAAAAATTAGAAAACAATGAATACACTTGGTGGTATAAGCAGCTCAGCAGAAAAGGAAGAATGAGGAAATCAGCAACAGGAAAATAGTGCAATGACCAGAATAAGTTAATATTTCTCAGCAGTAATTCTCAACATGAATGGTCTCAATTCCCAAACAAAAAGATACAGATTGGCAAAGTGGATCAAGAAATAAAACTTAACTGGGCCGGAGGGTTAGCTCAGTGGTTCTGGCACCTGCCTCACAAGCGCAAGGTCCTGAGTTCGATCCCTGGTAACCACATATAATGCTGGGCATGGAGACACACCCACCAGCAATCAACACCGCATACCACAATACTGGGCGTGGTAGCTCACGCCTGTAATCCCAGCACTCGGGAGGCAGAGACTGGAGGATTGCTGAGTTCACGGCGGCTTGCCTGGGCACCATAGTGAGCTCAGGGCCAGCCTGAACTACAAAGCGAGACCCTGTCTCAAAAAAAAAAAAAAATAAAACAACACTATACAAGAAACATTTAATTCAAAAAATATATCATGAACTAAAAATTGCAAGATAGAAAACAATATTCCATGCAACAGTAACCCAGTTTAAAAAAAAAAAAAGGAACTGCTACACTAATTTCAGGTGAAGTGGATTTCAAACAAAGCTGAAGATTAGGGTTGGTTTAGGATTACTGTTAGGGTTAAGGGTTGGAGTTATCATTAGTGGTTAGGGTCAGGGTTAGAAGTCGGGGTCAAGGTTAGGGGTTAGGGACAAAGTTAGGGGTCAGGTTAAGTTTAATGAAGGGTAGTGGTTAGGGTAAAGATCAGGGTGAGAGGTTATGGTCTTGTTTAGGGGTCAGGAGTCAGTGTTAGGTTTAGGGTCAGGATTAGGTGTCAGGGGCGAGGGTTAGAGTTAGGAGGTTAGAATTTGGTTTGAGGTTACATTTAGAGGTTAGGGGTTTAGAGTTAGGGTTATGGTTAATGTTTAAGGGTTTAAGGTAAAGGATTAGGTTTAGTACTTATGAGTTAGTTAGGAGTTAGATTTAGAGGGTTAAGGCTAGGATCATCAGCTGGCTTGCAGCCTTTCTGAGTTCTGAGCTCATTTGGCCCCTCTTGAACATGTGTACCAAGATGCTTTGTGGTAGGCATTTAACCTCATTTTGTTGGGAACAGAGAAGTAAGAAGTTATTAGAACCTCGGCAATTAAGTTCTAGTCTCCTGTGAGCCTGACATCGTTAGGCAAATTAATTACTAAAGAGACAGAAATGAGATTTAGAAAAGTAGCTGAGCTTATGCCTAGTCCATGCTACTCTGGGTAACAAAGACACCACAGAACTTGCCACACTTTTATTTATACATCTTCAGTAACACAATACTTGGAATTTATGGCAGATGCTGACAATAACCCTTGAGGAATTATGTATATGATGTTCATCAATAGGAAATGTCAAGTCCTCATGTCTGTTTATGCCATAGCTGGTCTACAGATAAGAAAGCTTGGCCCAGTCATAGTCCCAATTACACAAAGGGGTTACTCTCTTCACCAAACAACTTATCTACCACTACATCTACCACTCTGTTCCATTGGTGCCTTCTTCTGGAAGTTTCTTGGGTGACCAGTAGTCATGCAAGTTTGAGCAGTCTTTCCCACTCACTGAGTCCAAGCTCAGGGAGAAGATGATCTGCCATCTCCTTTTTCTTTGAGGACTGTCTTCACTTGTCCCCATGTGCTTCAATTCTTGCTGCAGATCATTCCTGGGTGCTAGGGAACTTATCTCCTTCTTTTCCTCCTGTTGCTTTATTCTAGAGCCTCTCTCTGCTGCTCATCACTCTACCATCTTCCTAAAAGACTCCCTTATCCTGTTTGGCTTGTGCCTAGAGTATTGGAGATAAGTAAGTTCATATACAGAGGTATCACTGTATCATGTGTTTCCTAAAGCCTCATGTGGTTACAGGTGGTAAATTTCAAAGGTGGCTGGATGCAGGTGTGTGAATGGAGATAAAGATATGATGCTGTGATTAGGGGTTTAAATAATGGAAGCCCAGCCTTGGGTAAGGGTGGAATCAATCAACAGGCCTGTGTTCTGGATGTTCTATAAAGAGAAAGATTGAAAGTAGCTTGGTTGCTGCTACTTTGTGTTTTGCTGCCTTCTCTCTAGCATGCAATGAAATATTTCTCCTCTATGATGAACCTCTGCCATACCACTATGCCTTAGAGTTAGCTGCTAATGTAATGACACTCCATAAAATTGGACTAAATAACCTTTTTATCCCTTGTAAGTGTTTGATACCTTACCTCAGCTATAAGAAAAATAACTTAGAGAAATGGCCAATATCAAACTAAATGGAAAAAAAGATGAAAATTCTCCTTCTAAAATCAGGAACAAGACAAGGATATCAACTATCACCATTTCTGTTCATTATAGTTCTCAAAACATTGCCTACAGAAATAAGATAAGAGAAAGAAAGAGAATGTGGATAGGGAAGGAAGAAGTTATCATTATTCCCTGATGACATGATTCTCTACATAGAAGTCCAAAAAAACTCTACCAAAGTCTCCTAGAACTAATACCAAATTTGGTAGCATAGCAGGATGCAAATTCAACACTCCCACATCAATAGTGTTCTCACTGAAGGAAAGACAGCCTCTTTAGCAAACGGTGCTGGAAAAACTAGGTCTCAACCTGCCAAAGACTGAAGCAAGATCCATCTCTTTCACCATGTACGAAACTAAAACCAAAGTGGATGAGAGACTTAAATATTAAAACAGAGACTCTAAACTTGCTGCAAAACAGGTTAGGTAAAACTCTTGGAGACATGGGCTTAGGGAAAGACTTTATGAACAAAACCTCTATAGCACAAGAACTAGCAGAAGAAATCAACAAATGGGATCTCTTTCTATTAAAAATCTTTTGTACAGCAAAAGAAACCATCAGCAGAGCAAAAAGGCAACCAGTAATATGAGAAAAAATCTTTACCAGTAATTCATCAAAGAGCTACTATCTAAAATATATAAGAGCTTTAAAAAGTCAGTCCTCCCAAATTTAAAGACCCCATTCAAAAATGGGCATCTGAAATGAAAAGACACTTTTCAGAGGAAGCTGTAAAAGCAGCTAAGAAGCATATGAAGAAATGCTCAATGTCACTGGCCATTCGAGAGATGCAGATGAAAACAACTCTGAGATTTCACCTCACTCCACCAAGAATGGCCGCTATCTCAAAATTAGCCAGTAACAAATGCTGGCGAGGTTGTGGAGAAAAAGAAGTCCTTCTCCACCGTTGGTGGGTATGTAGACTAGTACAACCATTATGGAGATCAGTGTGGAGATTCCTCAAAAACCTAGGATTAGAGGTTCCATTCGACCCTGCTATTCCCCTGCTGGGGATATACACAAAAGAATTACAAGATTCATATCACAGCAACATATGCATACCCATGTTTATAGCAGCTCAGTTTGTGATCACTAAATCTTGGAAACAACCTAAATGCCCATCAACTCTAGACTGGATAAGGAAGATATGGGCTTTTTTAAATAAAATGGAGTGTTACTCTGCCATACAGAATGATGAGACTGAATCATTTATACTCAAATTGACGTACCTTCAGGATGTACTCATAAGTGAAATAAATAGATAACAGATGTGTAAATATTGTATATTTTCTCTGGTATGAGAAACAAGTTATAAATGTGTTCTAGAATGCATGACTGATAATCTGAAATAGTAAATATTCAAAGGGTAATGGGGTTTTGGGGTAAATAATGAAGAAAGAAAAAATTGATGGTTAAAAAGAGGAAACACTGCTTGTGTATATAGGGGCAGGGGGAGGGAAGGTGGGTAGAGGAGGGAAAAAATAAGAATTAAGTTGTATCATATACTGGTACAAATTATCCATGTGGAGTGTAATTGTGATGTGTATATGTAATGTACCAATAAAATGTTCCAATAAAAAAAGAAGTTAAATGGGAAAAAATCAATAGTGTTCTAAAACTGCTGCAAAACAGATTAGGTAAAACTCTTGGAGACATTGGCTTAGGGAAAGACTTTATGAACAAAAACTCTATAGCACGAGATTAGCAGAAGAAATAAAAAATGTGATCTCTTTTAATTAAAAAGCTTCTGCACAGCAAAGGAAACCACCAGCAGAGCGAAAAGACAGCCAACAAATTTGGAAAGAATCTTTACCAGCTGTTTCTCAGACAAAGGACTACTATCTAGAATATATGAGCTTGAAAAATCAGTCCCCCAAGTTTAAAGAACAAATTCAGAAATGGGCATCTGAAATCAACAGACACTTTTCAGAGGAAGAAATTAAAGCTGCCAAGAGGCATATGAAGAAATGCTAAACATCACTGGTCATTCCAGAGATGCATATGAAAACAACACTAAGATTTCATCTCACTCCACAAAGAACGGCTGCTATCTTGAAATTAGCCAGCAACAAATGCTGGTGAGGCTGAGGAGAGAAAGGAGCTCTTCTCCACTGCTGGTGGGAATGTAGATTGGTACAATCTCTGTGGAAGTCAGTGTAGAGATTCCTCAGAAAACTAGGATTAGAGGTCCCATTTGACACTGCTATTGCCCTGCTAGGAATATACACAAAAGAAGCATATCATAGTGACATATGTGCACCCATGTTCATAGCAGCTCAGTTTGTGATAGCCCAATCTTGGAAAAAACCCAAATGCCCAACAAATCTAGACCAAATAAAGAAGATGTGTTTTTTGATAAAATGGAGTATTACTCTACCTTAAAGAATGATAAGTTTGAGTCATTTATACTCAAATGGATGTACTTTCAGGACATACTTTTAAGTGAAATAAATCTCACAGATGTGTAAATATGGTAAATGTCCTCTGGTATGTGAAACTGAAGATGTTAATGAGTTCTACAATGTATGATGAGTATTGTGAAATAGAAATTATTCAAAGGGAAATGTGGTGGATGGATGAGTAATTAGTGGTACAGGAAAAACGTGATAGTAATTTTTAAAAAGGGAAACAAAGCTTATGTATTTAGGGGGTTGTGGGGTGGGTAAGAGAACGGGAAAATATGAGAATTAAATCATGTGATATACTGGTACAAATTTCCAATACTGAGTGTGATCATAATGTGTATATACAATGTACTAATAAAGAAATAGAGCAAGAAAGAAATCAGCAGTGTTCTTACACACCAATAAACTAATTGAGAAGAAAATTAGGGAAATAATATCCTTCAAAATAACATCAAGAGAAATGAAGTACTTAGGGATTAGCCTAACCAAGGAAATAAAAGACCTCTATCGTGAAAACTACAGTATGTGTACATAAATACCCGTGTTTATAACACTGCAATTTATAATAGCTAAATCATGGAAACAGCCCATATGCCCATCAACTGATGAATTGATAGAGAAAATTTGGTATTTATATTCAATGGAGTATGACTCTGCCATAAAGAAGAACTAACCTGAGGCACAATTAAATAAATGGAGGCACCTTGAGACCATAATCTTAAGTGAAGTGAATCAGACATACAAGTTTAAATATTGCACTACTTCTTTTATATGAGAAACTCAAAGAATAAATGGGGAGCAGAAAAAGTGATATTGGAAAGTAGGACATATGTTTCAAATTGGAACAAGAACAAGAGATGGAGGATAGAAAGAAGGAGGGGGAAAGGAATTTAGAAGGAGAGTTGAAGAAAAAATGGAAATACTTCAGCAAGTAGGGAGGGGAAGGAGAGTTGGCAAGACCAGGGATAGAAGGGGAGGGGGTAAACAAAAAATATTATGGTGCACTATGTACATGCACAAACTCCCCAAGATAAATATAATCATTATATACTGCAAATATGCAACTCTAATGAAAAACAGTGGCATAAAACCACACACGTTCAAGACCAAAATGGAACATATGACACCCATAAAATATGTAAATACAAAAGAATTAAAATTGTGCCATGCATATTAGCATATTATAATTCAATGAAACTACAAATCAATAGCAAAAGAAACCATAGAAATTATGCAGAGTCATGGAAAATAAACAACAGTCTCTTTACACCTGGAGGATATACTAATAAGTGAAATCAATAGATCACAGATAGACAATTACCGGATCTTCTCTTTGGCATGAACACCTGTAGATGCAAATGAGCCCTTAAGTGAAGTGAATCAGACATACAAGTTTAAATATAAATATAAAGCCCAGCTTTTATAGAGTGCAAAATTTCTATAGGAAACTTGGTGTGGGAATGTGATGAGGGGAAGGAATAAATATGATACAGAAAGAAAATAAAAGAGCATGTATAAAGGGGGTGAAGAGGGGTGGGTGGGTAGGGATATGGGTAAAAATGAGAATTAACTTGTGTCATATACTGGTACAAATTCCCCAATGTTATACATGATTTTGAGATGTATATAAATTGCACCAATAAATAATTCAATTTATATAAAAAACAGTCTTTAATAATCTGCAGGTCACAGAAGAAATCAAAGAAGAAACTAGACAGTCCTATATGATAGTACCATTAAAACACACCAAACTTTTGGAGACATGATAAACCCAGTCCTAAGACATAAGTTTATGGCTATGAACACTTACATCAGAAGAAAAAAAGAGCCAGCATGAATAAATAACCGAATGATATACCTCAAAGTCCTAGAAAAACAAAAACAATCCAAATCCAAAGCTACTACATGGAAGAAAATTATAAAAATCAGAGCAGAAAGTAATGAAAGTAAGACTAAAGCAATATAAGAAACCAATGAAGACCTAGTCCTTTGAAAGAATAAACAAAATACATAATCCTTCAGTTAGTCTTATTAAAAAAAAGGAAGAAAAGGCCCAGATCAATCCAGTTAGAAATGAAAATGATGAAATCACAATGCATACCACTGAAATACAGAGATTGTTAATACCTACTTTGAGAAACTTTAATAAGTAGTTGAATCTATAAAAACTGGATAAGTTCATAGATATATATGACTCACCAAAAGTGAAGTAGTAATACATACTCTGAAAAATCCAACAGTAATCAATGAAATTGAAGCACTATCAAAAAACAGTTGTGAACTAAGAAATCCCCAAGATCCAATGGATTCACCTGTAATATTTTATTTTATTTTATTATTTTTTATTTGTTGTGGTTCTGGGGATTGAACTTGGGGCATTATACTTCTAAGGTAGGTGAGGTAACTAAATCCCCAGCTCTAACCGGTAAATTTAATAAGAACTTCATGGAAGACCTACCAACAATAGTCCTCAAACTCTTTAATGAAATTGAAAGAGATAGAGTACTCCTAAAGTAATTCCTGGAAGCTAGCATAACCTTGTTTCCAAAACCAGAAGAGGATCTAACCAAAAGGGAAATTTGTTGGGGACAAGTTATGATGTATACAGATTAGTAGGGGCCAGGAAACAGACACTGCTGTTTCATGGTCACTGCTAACTTACCTCAGAAACAGAGAGGTATGCAAAAGATACAGACTTCCTGGCTATGTGGGAAGTTATAATCATTGTACTCCTAGGGCAAGATAACTTCTGCTAAGGGTAATAAATTATGAAGGCATCCTACTTTGGGGAAGGACTTTAACATATTGTCATCCCTATCTGGCTATTGCAAATTTACAGTCCCAGTTTCTGGAATAGTATTCTATCCCTTCCCCTCCACTTCTTCCTGATTAATAAAAGTGGCATTCATTGAAGCCAATGCACTAGAGATAGATTGCTCCCAGTCCATCATCACACACTGAATATTATTTCTGTCTACTTCTTTTATTCCCCATTGTTCTCCCTATAGGTATTTAGGGATCTGAAGAACTCCCAATATGAACTATAGGCTGAATGTGATAAAAACTGCATGGTCCTGGGCCGGAGATTTAGCTCAGTGGTTCTGGCACCTGCCTCGCAAGCTCAAGGTCCTGAGTTTGATCCCGGTAACCACATACAATACAATGCTGGGTGTGGTGACTCACGCCCACCAGCCATCAATACCACATACCACAGTACCGGGCCTGGTGTCTCACGCCTGTCATCCCAGCACGCGGGAGGCAGAGACAGGAGGATTGCTGAGTTTGAGGCTTGCCTGGGCTCCATAGTGAGCT